>JAGKTI010000874.1:44545-65649 GCA_018397915.1 Birgus latro
GTTAGAAGCAGTAGATTCTTTGGCAGTTTGTTTTGTTTTGGAGACAGAGGTGGTGGAGGTGGTTGAGTTCATACAGTAACGTAAATTCTAAACAGTACCCAGTATTTATTTCACTCTATATTAAGAACTAAACTTAAATGTAATCACTGTAGTAGACTGCAATGTAACACCTTTCGTTAGAAGCAGTAGATTCTTCGAAGTTCGGCAGTTTGTTTTGTTTTGGAGACGGAGTTGGTTGAGGTGGGTTAGTTCATACTTTAATGTAAATTCTAAACAATACCCAGTATTTATTTCACTCTATATTAAGAACTAAACTTAAATGTATCACTGTAATAGACTGCAATGTAACACTTTCAGTAATAATAGTACTGAACTTAATCATGATCACTACACTGTTACACACGCACATTTTTTTTTTTTTTTTAGCTTCATTCCTTTACGACTAGAGGTGCCAGTATCACTTCTTTTAAGCTATGAACCTTCCATGGCAAGGCAGAAGGCAAAAGGAGAGCACTGTTCAGCACTAAATGACAGTAAGAATGGCGCAACTACCGTCTCCAAAAGCAAGCAGCAGACTGGCGCCACGAGTCCGCTTGGCGCCATTTCTCCCCCTACTTTCGCATTTCGGCCTACTTTCATACATGGTCTCAGTCTGAGTTTGGCTAACTGAAGATTCCGGCTTCTAAAAGTTCAGCTTATGAAGGGTTTACTGTATATTTATTGTGATGGAAAAAGTCTAAATCACAGGAAAAAAATTGTTATAGTGGAAAATATATTCGATTATGGGCTGTATGTGAATAACTATTTTGTTCACAATATTTTTTTTTTTAGGTTTTATGTTGTAGTTGTAGTGGTAGCTGTAGTGATAGTGGTTGTTATAGTAGTGGTAGTTGTAGTAGTAGTAGTATTTGTGACAGTGGTAGTTGTAGTAGTAGTATTCATAGTAGTTGTTGTAATACCCAGACTTCTAGTGGCACAGTGGTGCTAGAATCAAGCGACAGTGCAAGCCAAACATGCATCTACGTGTGTGTGTGTGTGTGTGTGTTTTAGGTGGTGGCAGTGAAGCAGTGGTGAGGTGAGCAAGTGCATGTGCCTGTACCTGAGGCAGCCTGCCTCAAGGTTGTTGCTATGGTTACCAGATTTACAGCAGCACTCCTGCCACATTTTTGAGAAACATACATGGAAATGGTGTTTGTGGTGGATTGCGGTCTTCTGGAAGTGTTATTATTGTGAAGGTCTAGTATAAACCTTAGTTGTGTCACCACACATCTGCCATGCATATGGACATGGGCAAAAACAACAAAAATTGCTCCCTTTCCCCACTCACTCTGACTACACGCCATTCACGGATAGTTTTGGGCCATCAAATTGAAGTCGAAGGATCAGTGAGTATTACTGAAATACACACCTGGACAGCACCCCACCCCCAAAGGAACGACAGAGGTGCAACCTCCACCTCAGGAGGAGACAACAGGGAGGGTGACAAGGAGCACACGGGATCAGGGCCACAAGGGACTATCTCCCCCACTACCCTATGCCCCTCTCAACCACAACCAACACCACCTGGAGTGTGCAGTAATCAGTGCACTACACTCCGGCTGGGCCAGCACTTTTCAGGTTCAGGGTGGGGCTAACTCCTTATCTCCAGACAGCATCCAGGTGATGGCCAGCAGCTGCACCAGGAGTGAGACAGCCACCAGCTGCTCTGCAGCTGCTTCCCTCCCTCAGCAGGACAGAGTGACGGCCACCAGCCACACCCAGGGAGAGACGGCCACAAGCCGCTCTCTGTCAATTGGCCCTTCAGGGAACAGGGCTTCGGTGATGGCTTACAGCCGCACCAACAGGCAGGTGATGGCCACTAGCGGCACCTCGACTGCCTCCTCAAGAGGGACATAAATTCGGTGACGGCCACCAGCTGCACTACTGCTGCAGTCCCCCTGGGGAATGGGACTCCAGTGACGGCCACCAGCCGCACCAGCAGGCAGGTGACGGCCTCCAGCCACACCTCGACTGCCATCCTGCAGGGAAGAAGGACCTCAGTGATGGCCACCAGCCACACCAGCAGCCCAGTGATGGCCACCAGCTGTACAATGGGTGCAGTCCTCTCGGGACACGACACCTTGGTGATGGCCACTAGCCGCACCGGTGTGCGTGTGACGGCCAGCAGTCCCACTCTGCTTGCAGTCCGTCAGGAGCATGGGACCTCAGTGACGGCCTGCAGCCACACTGAGGAGGAGACGGCCACCAGTCGCTCCGCACCTGTTGTTCTAGGGGACTTGGAGACAGCCTCCAGCCACGCCATGAAGGGAACGGCCATGAGCCGCCCTTCGCCTCCTACCCCTGTGCCTTCTCCCTTCGAGGACTTCCCTTGCTAGCCAACTTATACCTGCGGCAGAGTGGGATCCCTTACCCTTACTCCACCCAGAGGCCATTCCCTGGAGAAGTAGCACCTGGAGGAGGTCTGGCAAGACCCCGTGGTACTCCCTGGGGTACAAGCCCTAGAACCAGCTCCCTGGCGACACCAACCCCTGATGGAGTCTCCACGAAAAGGACGCTGCAGACCCCACCTGATGAAGGCCCTGACAGAGAGAGACTGCAGCCCTTGGACCCGCCAGGACATCTCCAGGACTCCGGGGCGTGACCTCCCCGACCCCGCCAGGTGATGTCCTGCTCGACAGAGCCGGTGCAAGCAAGTGTGCCTGCTCTCCCTGTTCGGGCCCAGCCCATAGGCCTGACCTTCAGGCCCCCTCAGTGACGGGTACCCCACCATGCCACCCTGCAGCCCATCTCGGATGACCCGGCCCCCAGCAGTAGTCCCGTGCCTCCTGACGAAGGACGCCTCACCTGACGGGACCCCCACGACACCAGGCCGGCACCTGCAGCAGCCCAAGGCTAAGCCGCCCATCCCAGAGTCCGCTGATCTTGTTCATAGTGCCTGATTGCTCTATAGTGGAATGTGTGTGATATTGTCTTCTACTGTATTCAGTTGTATCAAAGTAAGGTAATATACGTGTAAGGTTGGTTGCCCAGAGTTTATATGCCTTGGTCCTTGACCTGACCCCGTCTAGAAAGGAGACCCCGCTGTAGGTGCCGCGTTTAAGGAGCAAGCAGTTGAGCCTTATACACGCTGCATAACACTGGTGGCTAGTGGTGGTTCTTGACCTGGTAGGCGGCAACAAGGAACGAAGGGAAAACATGGCAAAATGGCGACCAAACCCCACGTTCAGTTACCAAAACTCGACCCTAAGCAATAGTACATCCACATATACCTAAAGATTGTCAAGCCACTCTTGGACATGGGGTTCGAGACGGACAGGCAGAAGATAGCAGTGACCCTGCCACACCTGAGCAAAGTAGTAGTCATGCACCCAAGATTGTCCCGGAGCTGACATGGGCGGACTTTACCCAACTGGCTACTCAAGCAGTCACCCCTTCTCTAGAGAAAGTCCTCGCGCTATCACAGCTCGACTCCCTAGCATACACACTCGTCCAGGCTAGGCGGCTCGTCACTGTCGCATACCCAGAGTGTGATGGAGAAACCTGGGAACAACACATCTTTAACACCCTGATCAGCAACCTCCCCAGTGCTGTCGGGGAGCACTTCACTATCTATGACTCGACGGGGGACCTGGATAAGGACATCCAACTCATACACCATCTACTGGCTGCCCGTTCCACCTCGCAACAAATTGGTGCCGTTAGCAAGTTCCTTACTCAAAAGACTGTGCCACCTCACAACCCATGGCTGCCTCCAGCCCAAGCAAGCCCTCCACTGATGCTCTCCATTCCCAGGGCCCACCCTGCATGAAAATGCACCAGTCCCAGGGAGGCCAACTTAATTTCCATCAACCCATGGGAATTCATGGTGTGCAGCCATAAATGCCCACTCCACAACATACGGGAGCAGCTTAAGGCTGCCCGACGGAAGATGGACAGCCAGGGGCGCCATAAGATCTCTTCCCTGGATGACGAGGGCACCAAGAATGAAGACCCATCGGCCACCTGCACCAACCCCGGGGAAATGAAGCCCGAGGACGACGAAGCACCACAGCAGTTGGATTTTTAGGACCGCCCCTGTACCTCCCCATTGTGGCGGGGGCCACCTTACAAAAATACCACCTCTCAGTCTGTAACAAGATGAGACTGAATGGGGTAAAGGCGAGGCTTTTGGTCGATATGGGACAGGCCAGATGGCTGTCTCTATAGTCACTTTTACTCCCATCACTATTCAACTTTTGGCCTGCTTCTCCCCACCTCAGCTCACTTTGTGGACGAGAGGGATGGCCCCCTGCCCATACGTGGGGAGACTTGGACCCTATGTGCAGACACCCACCAGCAGGCCTCTGCACAACACCAATTCATTGTATTTGACTCATCCTGCCATGCATACGACGGCTACCTGGGCCTGGATTTGCTTCAGAAATTACAAGCCAACGTGCATACGATGGCTACCTGGGCCTGGATTTGCTTCGGAAATTACAAGCCAACATCGACTGCTATAAGCGCCGTCTTCAGTTCAACAAGCCTCCAGCCCCTGGCCCCCAGCCCCTCTGCACATGCATACCCCCTCTCCCACCCTCTTCCCCATCCCCCCCTGCCACCTGCCCCTACCTTTCCCTCCCACCCCACCTTCCCTGCTACTATCACCTCTGCCCTAATGATTCCCCCTCACCATGAGGCCTGGCTACATCTAAACTGACCCACTGGAACCTCCATCCTGTTCTCCCCCACCTTACCACCTGGAGCCCTCTCCTCCTGCCTACTATCCCCCACCTTCCTTTCCTCCACCATGACACAGTGCGCATCGACAATGTCTTCACCACTCCCCTCACCCTGCCCAAAGGATTAGTGGTGGGAGAAATGGAAGAGGCAGAGCCCTGCCTACCTCCCCACTCCCCTCCAACCTCGCTGCCCCTCTACCTCCCCACCTCTCGCCACATCAAGCAATCTGCCTTCAACACCTACTCCTGGTCTTTCAGGACCTATTCACATCAGGACCAGCAGACATCGGCCACACCACCTACCTGACCTATGAGATCCACATGGAAGGACTGCCCATTTGCCAACCATCAGGGCGAAAAAAAACACAAGCAGCAAGCTGAGGAAGACCGGCAGGTCCAGGAAATGTTAGATACTGGCGTCATCTCACCCTCCACCAGCCCGTGGTCCTCCCCCGTTGTTCTAGTCAAAAAGTAAGACGGAACCATGCGTTTTTGTGTGGATTATAGACGACTCAATGACATCACCACCAAAGATGCCATTCCACTGTCCAGGATAGATGACTCCCTTGACTCCCTCTATGGGGTGTCATGGTTTTCCACCCTAGATCTACAGTCGGGATACTGGCAAGTTTCGGTCCATCCCGAAGACTGGAAAGAGAGCCTTCTCAACGAGCAATGGGAAGCATTATGAATTTAATGTCCTTCCCTTCTGACTCTGCAATGCCCCTGCCACCTTCTCCCGACTAATGGAGTCTGTTCTCAGTGGCCTCACTTGGGAGACCTGCCTAGCCTACCTGGATGATGTCATCATTCTCAGCCAGACATGGGCCAACCACCTCCACTGCCTCAAACAGGTCTTCTCATGCATCCGTCAGGCTGGCTCAAACTCTGACCATCTAAGTGTGTCTTGGTGGCATGATCCATTGCCATCCTGGGACATATTATTTCCAAGGAAGGGATAGCACCCGACCCCGACAAGCTGCGTGCCATCGCAGACCTTCCCCTGCCTTGAGACGTCCACGAAGTCTGTGCTTTCCTAGGGCTTACCTCCTATTACCAGCAATTTGTGAAAGGCTTTGCTGACATTGCCAAGCCACTCCATGCCATGACCAAAAGGGCGAACCCTTCACCTGGATGGACGAGCTGGTCTCTGCTTTCCACAACCTGAAGACCAAGCTCATCACTACCCCTGTCATTGCCTTCCCTGATTACACCCTACCTTTCCATCTCTACATGGATATATCTCTAGTGGCGATCGGCACCATCCTCTCCCAGGTTCAAGAAGGGCGGGAGCATATCATCGCCTGTGCTAGCTGCACTCTCAACCAAGCCGAGAGGAACCATGCCGCCACAAAGCGAGAATGCCTCGGCATCGTATGGGCATTAGAGCACTTTCGGGCCTACCTCTCAGGCACAAAAGTCACCATCATCACCAATCATCAGTCCCTCCAGTGGCTCTGCCAGTCTAATACCCACAGTGTCCAACTCATCCAATGGAGGGAAACACTGGAAGAATTCCACTATGAAATCTCATAGTGTCCCGGCAAACTACACACCAATGCCGACGCCCTGTTCCGACTATCGATCCAGTCCACTCACACAGAACAACACCTTTTTCAACAGTGGCGCAACTAAGACCATCCCCGCTGGATGCCACCCCAAATCTTCGCCAAACTCCACCAACAAGGCGATCACTTCTTCACTTAATCGGGCCACATTGTGCTAGACCCTGACACTGCCCTAGACACCCTAGCCCAGCTCCATTCCAACAACGGCATACACCTAGGTGCCAAGAAACTACTGCAGGTGTTCCGAGACACCTATTGGACGCCTAGCCCCTCCAACTTAGCCTAACAAGTAATCCAGACCTGCCGGGCCTGCATGCTGGGCAGAGACATCACCCGCATGCCCAGCCCTGCTGGGAACATCACCGCCCACAAACCCTGGCAATTACTAGCTGTAGACGTAGTAGGCCCCCTACCCCCCAAAGCTGGCTACCAACACATCATCATGTTTGTGGATGCTTGTTCAAAATTCCTCATTGCCTGCCCAGCCAAGGAACATCATGCCGTGGCTGTAGCCGAAGCCCTCATCCGCCACATCTTCCCATATTTTAGTATCCTCCAAGCTCTGCATTCGGACAACACTCTGGAGTTCACCAGCAAAGTGTGGCAAGAACTCGCCACAATTTTTGGATACCAGATCTCCCACTCCTCTCCCTACTGGCCCCAATGGAACGGAATATGCGAGAGGAGTCACTGCACCCTCTTCAACCAGGTGCAGACCCGAATAGAGGAGACTAAAAATGAAGACTGGCCTGCCCACGTTAAAATCATTCAGTGGGGAATGAATTTCTGTCCCTGAGATGACGGCATCTCACCCCACGAACAGGTCTTTGGAGAAGTCCCCTTTCTCCTACCCTTATGACACCACCTGCAGCCTTCTTTCATGTACCCAACGTCCGACTCCCTTCACCACCTCAAGAGAAGGCTATACCACCTTCAGAAACAGCAGAACCTACAGCCAGACGTTACCCCATCTAACCCCTACAAGCTAGGAGATCTAGTAGTGGTGACCCAACTTCCAACCCCCAACAAGTTAGCACCACAGTTCACGGGGCCCTGCACAATCACCCATATCCCTAACTCTTACCAGGTCACCATTGATTATCACAACACCTGCCGCAACAGACACGTGCGACCCTTCCCTGCCGGCGCATCTCCTCCATCCCCACCCCTTAAACCCTCCTGCCCTGCCACCTCACTTTCCCCCACAACCCTCGATTCCCCCTCTGACTCATACACCCTTTGTTTCACACCTTCCTTCTCCTCTGCATCCTCCCCCACCCCCCTGGCGACCTCATCTCACCCCTCAACTCGCACCGCCGCACCACCACCACCAGCCCAGTCACCATACCAAGGAACTCACACATCACCCCCAGCCATACCATCGTGCTCCAGACACTCCACCCACAACTCTCCGCCCACACCACCCTCTCCAGGCCGCTCCAGTACACATCCACCACCCCCACTACTCCGCCCCCAAATACCCACACACCAGCACCCCAGCCACCAACACGCACAGCCACCACATCACATGATCTTCCCTACCACTCACCACCCACTCCCACACTCACCGCCACAGTCACCAGATCGGGGCGGATTTCCTGCCCACCAAAAGGATACACCACCACCCTCTCAGCTACACCCCCAACCACACCGACACCACCAAACACAACCCCCATAATATTCCACATACAGTGGGGCCCCTCGGATAGCGACCTTATTAGTCCAACAAAATGGCCGCTATCCGTGAAATCGCTACCCGAGGGGCAAACTTCTTACCTAAAAAAATTAATACAGTCCTGGACTCCTTCAGCTATACCCCTAATTTCCTCCATTACCCATCAGTATCACGTCATATTTCTTCAGTACAGTACTGTAATAAGATAAACGTATACTACATACAGTATTCAAAAAGTTATCTTTTTCTTTTCCTCCACGCAGTATTGTTTCTTTGGCTTGCTACTCATGTATTGTCTGGCCTTTTCGGTCACTTTTACATTACCAGTACTTCCTGTTTTTTCCCTGGGCCACCACCACCACATGGGCCAGCCCCCGATGTTGAAGCCATGATATTAGAACACTCAGTAGCCAGACAATAAATGGAAGGTCACAAAAAACTTTAACAATGGCGAGAGACTGTGACAAGTTGAATGGATGCGCGGTGTGTGGATAAACAATCTTCTTTTCTTCTTGGGGTAACTGCGGGGAGGTTCACCTTCCACCCGTCAGTATCGCTTAGATATTGGCATTCCCCCAAAAGGAAAGGTAAAGGAAAAATTTAAAACTGTAAAATTTGGTAGGAGAGAGATAGTTGGAGATTAGTTACAAGAAAAGCTAAAGATACATACTTTCACATGGGTCAATGAACTACGGTCCTGACTCCTTCATGTATATCTCTAATTTCCTCCATTAACCATTAATATCACGTCATATTTCTTCAGTAATAAGATAGTATAGTACATATTCAAAGAAGATTAACAAACTTACTTTTAATTCGTTTTGAGTGCCACCTACAGGCCGTTCCTGCAGTAGACCTCAGTGGCTGATGACGACGATACTGTTATCAATTGTAGTTACCATACCGTGGCAGCCTGCTAGAGCCGCTAAAAAATAAATACCTGTACTACACTCCAACGAAACCCTAAATTCCTACTGTGAACACTAATAAAATAAACTTACTTAACATGCAAATGGATAAACAAACTTTTAAATCATTTTTGCTATTTATTGTTGAAATTACTGTCGTGCTTGGTGGATATTGTACCGCAGCAACCTAGCGACCACAGACCTGACTCTGCTCAGTCCCCATCTCTCATCCCTCATCTTTCTCTTGTCCCTCACGTCGTAACACATGCAAACAAACTTCATTCTCGATGTGATGGGCCTCTCAGCCGTATGCTTAAAAATAATCCCTTCCCTAAACTTTCCCCTCCCGTCCAAGGAGTTATGATTTCCATCGGTATTCATAGAGATTCCCTTGGAAGGGAACGGAAAATGTTCAGGTTGGTAGCCCTGTCAAGCTAAAACGACTCATTCTGCTGGTATTTGTTATGGTGGAGCTTTAGAATGATAAACTAATACATCAAAACACGCATATCTCGTGCTAGATAATGAAAACACAACACATTTGAGATGTGGGAGGTTGCAAACACCCATACTGTTGGTTTGTATTAAGTCATAAACACCATTCTGGCTAACACCGCAGCAGTGTTCACTCCTCAAGACAATATTTTGATAAATTATATTCGTGGAATATTATTATCCTTAATGTTGTTATTCACAAGTGTAAGAATCACTTCTTAACGTCCGTCTCACGTACTCGCATGGCAGCGCTCACTTGTTTTTTTCCAGCTGGGAGACATGAGCCGAACCATGTGACCTTGATGGCAGATTTTCCTTTTCCGGGCAAATTAACAAGCAAAACACTTCTTGAAAAAAAAAAAATCTTGGTGTGACCCTGGCCATAATGTACAAGATTTGTCAGTGTCACATCATATAATACTGGATGAATATCGGAGGTAGTACGTCGTCTGCTTTGTTTATGTCTGGCAAAACATCTCAGCCGACATGGGTAACACTTTTAAAGATACAAATAACACTAAAAAAAAATCAGTATATCATTGTAAATCGTATTAATAATAATGTACGGCACCTTTCATCGACATTTTAAAAATATTTAAGGCAATAAACTACAAAAGAACGCACAAAAATTGCGCAGGAATTTTTGAAGAGACGGGTCAAATGATTCCATCAAGTTCGAATAATTTCGGCTGCTAGGCGGGAAAACTTTTCCCTTCGATCAGCTCGGAAGGAGAGGGATTTTTTTAAGAATACCAATTCGGAGAAAGATGTCCTTCCCATGCCTCAAAAAGGGAAGGGAAAGTTTAAGAATACGGCTGTCTGTTTCCTCATCTTCCCAACCATCATATAGGTCCTCCTCGAGCTGAACAGGGGGCAGCCACCGAAGTTGAGGCCATGATAGAGCACTCAGTCCCCAGACAATAAATGGAAGGCCACAAAAAACTTTAACAATGGAGAGACAGGGTTGAATGAACACACGGCTCATGGAAAAGCAATGGGTCAATGAACTGACTGAGGATACTTGCACTCACTGTCTGTTACCAGGGTCCGACCTTGGCAACTCTGCCCATCCACCCACTACAAATGAAGATCAGCTCCCATGTACCATCAGCATTCAGATCAGATTAGATGATATTCGCCCAGTATTGCTTTTGAATCAGGTTCCGACCCCGGCAACTCTGCCCACCTGCTAGCTACATGTTAAATGCCTAGCGGATTTTCACTAACTGTGCACCATCAGCATGAGGATAGACTCGCACTCATTGTCAGTGTTACCAGGGTCCGACTTTAGCAACTCAGCCCATCGCCCGCTACAAATGAAGGTCGGCTTGCATACACCATCAGCATAAAGATCAGATCAGATGATATTCGCCCAGTATTGCTTTTGAATCAGGTTCCGACCTTGGCAACTCTGCCCACCTGCTCGCTACGTGATAAATGCCTAGCGGATTTTCGCTAACTGTGCAGCATTAATCGCCATGAGATAGTTTCTTTCCTGTCGCTACCCGTGGATTCGCTACCCAAAAAAACGCTAACCGAGCGGCCCCACTGTACACTAAATCCAGTGGAAAATTCCACCCAACCAACTCCCCAGAAACCAGCTCCTCCCCTCACCAGCGGCATAAAACGCCGGCCACCTCACCCATGGCCAGCATTCAGCCGGGAGACACCAATGGCTCACCACCACCAACTATGGAGGTTCGCCGCACCGTGTGGGCTCCAGCCCAATGCTTTGAAAACAAAGTGTCAGAGGGACCCTCCACCTTCTTCTCGTCCTGTTGGGATCGACACAGTCATCCACCCTATACATCACATATTCCCATCAACATGACCCCAACACCATCACCCCACACTGGACCTCTCTGCTCTGCCACCTCACACCACAGCACTGGACCACCACCACCGACACTGCCTCCAGGCACGGGGACGTGACTTTTTCCCGACGACGGTAGTAAAATACGCACATGGACAGCACCCCAGCCCCGAAGGAATGACAGAGGTGTGACCACCATAACAGGGAGGCTGACAAGGAGCACGCGGGGTCAGTGCCACAAGGGAGTATCTCCTTCACTACCCTACGCCCCTCTCGCCTGCAACCAACACCACCTGGAGTGTGCAGTATCAGCGCACTACACTCCGGCCTGGTCAGCGCTCTTCAGGTTCAGGGTGGGGCTAACTCCTTAACCCCAGACAGCAACCAGGTGATGGCCACCAGCCGCTCCGCAGCTGCTTCCCTCCCTCAGCAGGACCGAATGATGGCCACTAGCCACACCCGGGGAGAGATGGCCACCAGCCGCTCTCTGTTAATTGGCCCTCCAGGAAACAGGGCTTCGGTGACGGCCTACAGCTGCACCAGCAGGCAAGTGATGGCCACTGGCCGCACCTCGACTGCCTCCTCAAGAGGGGACGTAAATTCGATGAGGGCCACCAGTCGCACTGGCAGGAGGGTGACGGCCAGCAGCCGCACTACTGCTGCAGTCCCCCTGGGGAACGAGACTCCGGTGATGGCCACCAGCACACCAGCCGGCAGGTGACGGCCTCCAGCTGCATCTTGACTGCCGTATCGCAGGGAAGGAGGACCTCAGTGATGGCCACCATCCACACCGACAGCCCAGTGACGGCCACCAGCCGCACTATTTGTGCAGTTCTCTCGGGGCACGACACCTCGGTGATGACCACTAGCTGCACCAGCAGGTGTGTGACGGCCACCAGCCACACTCCGCCCGCAGTCTGTTAGGAGCACGGAACCTCAGTGATGGCTTCCAGCTGCACTGAGGAGGAGACGGCCACCAGCTGCTCCACGCCCGTTGCTCGAGGGGACTTGGAGACGGCCTCCAGCTGCGCCGAGGAGAGAACGGCCACGAGCCGCCCCTTGCTCCTACCCTTGTGCCTTCCCACTTCGAGGACTTCCCTTGCTCGCCTACCCACACCTGCAGCAGAGCGGGATCCCTCACCCTCACTCCACCCAGAGGTCATTCCCTGGAGAAGCAGCACCTTGAGGAGGTCTGGCAAGACCCCATGGTACTCCCTGGGGTATGAGCCCTACAACCAGCTCCCCGGCAACACCAGCCCCTGTTGGACTCTTCACGAAAAGGGCACTGCAGACCCCACCTAACAAAAGCCCCGACAGAGAGAAACTTGAGCCCTCGTACCCGCCGGGACATCCCCAGGACTCCGGGGCGTGACCTTCCCGACCCTGCCAGACGATGTCCTGCTTGACAGAGCCGGCACAAGCAAGTGCGCCTGCTCTCCTTGTTCGGGCTCAGCCCAGAGGCTCGATCTTCAGGCCCCCTTAGACATGGCACCTCACCATGCCTCCCCGCTGCCCGTCTCGGATGACCTGGCTCCCAGCAGCAGCCCCCTGCCTCCTGACAAAGGACGCCTCACCTGACGGGACCCCCACGACACTGGGCCGGCACCCGCAGCAGCCCAAGGCTATGCCGCCCATCCCAGAGTCCACTGATCCTGTTTATAGTGCCTGACTATAGTGTATTGTGTGTGATATTGTCTTGTATTGTATTCAGTTATCTCAGAGTAAGGTAATATACGTGTAAGGTTGGTTGCCCGGAGTTTATATGCCTGTTCCTTGAGTTGCTTTAATACCTGACCCAGTCTAGAAAGAGGACCCCACTCTAGGTGCCACATTTAAGGAGCAAGCAGTTGAGCTTTAAACACGTCACATAATAGTTATGACACTTAGTTTTTTATTTTTGGTAAAGTATTAGCTGAGATGTGAGGGTTTAAAAATAGACGATTTTCTCAGGAATGCCCAGCTCGGAGAAGTGTTGGTGGGAATATATGCCGGATGTGATGGGTTAAAATACAGTTAAATGTGCTGAATTACTGTTATCTGAAAAAGTTTGCTGTGGGTTGGATTTAGAGTAGGTATAAAGACCAGGTTCTGATAAGGTCCTGTCCTGAATCAGTCTTCCCTATCAAAAATAATTCGCTGTACAGTCACCTCTCACTAACTCGTGATCAGAGTGTGCGAAGCTCACATAACATGGAAAGCACTTTTTGAGGCAAGGAAATGGTCAAAATGGAAAAATGACATATAATGCGGGTAAAAAAAATCTGCCTGTTTTTTTCAAAACCGTACTACACTGCAACCATTAGGATTACGCAACCTGAGGCCACAAATATGGTTTAAACAGTCATTACATGAAAAAATTGGTCATAACGTGGTGGGAAGTAGACATAACGTGGGCAGTGATAGTCATAGCGCGGGTTGCATCTGCCTGTGATGTATGGCTGTCACGTGTCTGCGTGGGGTGTTGTCACGGTCCACTGAGCATTTCTGCTCCAGTTGAGTCAACCCTCTCCCCACGCTTTGGCTGCACACGTGCTGTGTGTTATCTTTGCCCCCTCTTCCCCCCCCCCCCCCACCTGACCCAGCCCGACAACACGACGCCCGAGGATGCCATGCAACACATTGACGAGCTGGACAGGGAACATTGTGAGGAAGAGGAGCAAGGGGATCTGGTTGAGGCATGAACCGTGGCACCAGTTATGACCATGGCTCACATAAATAACATCTTGGCTGGTGTAGACATGCTCAGGGAAGCCACCATGGCTTTTGAAGTGGATGGGGTTCGGAAGGCTGATATGCTGGACACTGTGTTTCAAGCAGTGCAACTGTATGAAGTGATAAGGCAGTAGAAAATATGACACCACCACCAGCCTCTACTCACCCGGTACTTTCGTCCTTGATAGATGCCAGAGCAACAAGAGCCAGAGGAAGATGCTACATATGTGTGTTCCCTTGAATTTAAAGGGTTTGTGCAGGAGGCAGAAGAGTTGCAACAGAGGATTGTGGATGTACAGGAATTACCTTCTTCCTCAGGTGAGGACTATATGGAACCGGTACAGCAAGAGAACCATGCTGGGGACCAGCAGGAGTCCTACTCTGCCTCAGAACCCCCCTCTCCCTCCCCCCAGCAAGCCCACAACCTCTTCAATTCAATGTGGGGAATCCTCCAGTGTTTGTGTGTAATTAACTCATTAGTAGGTAGGTAAATGTCCTGGGAAAAATCCCTGAAAACTGCCGCAAAAGGTGAACTTGGGACCGGCTTTGGTACCATGAAACCCTTTAACATGTAAACATATGGCCCTCTAACGCGAAAATCTCATAAAGCGGGACCTCCAGTGTTGTGTGTGCGCTCGCTGTATATGAATTCCATAAATATGAATTTTTGCCAGGTCTAGGTAATTATGAAAGAGGATACTGTATATGGATGTGCATAACCATCCAGTATGATATGTATTAGCAGACTTGCATCATGACCTTTACTTCATTCTTGTGTTGTATCATTAGGTTCATATAAAAGTGAGCAGGTGGACTGCAGGTTGAAGTTGCACCTCTGCAGTCCATCAATCTCTTTCTTTGCGGATACAGATGCTGTTGAGGGACATTTGTATAGCAAGGCAGTAGATCTGCCCAGTTTTGTTACTCTGTCTATCCATAGCCAGATCCACTAATCCCGTGAGGGGTGGTCACAAACATATTGCCTCCATGTTGCCCTGTCCCCTGTCACTTCGATGCCCTCCCCCCCAACTTACACCTCCTCTCTCATATACCTCTGCACTTCATCCCTCCATCTCATCCTCGGCCTCCCCGTCCCTCTCCCTCCCTCCACCTCATTCACATACACTCTCCTCATTAGTATCTCATTCTCCATCCTCTCCACATGGCCAAACCACCTCAATGTATTTCTCCTAACACTTTCTATCACATCCATATCCACACCACAATGCTCCTTCACTTCCTCATTTGTCTGTCTTTCCATGTAACTCCACATGCTCCTTTCAGACAACTTATTTCCATTGCTCTCGCTCTTGACTTGTGTCCTTCCAACAAGGTCCATGTTTCACTTCCTTATGTTAGACTGGATAACATAGTACTATCATGCAGCGACATGTTTACTTCCATGCTCACTTGCCTGTTTCTTATCACTACTTTCAATGAACCATCAACCTTTCTTCCCTGTTTTGTTCTTTCAAGCACTTCATCCTCTAAACTTCCATCCTTACTCATCACAACCCTAGTACTTAAATCCACTCACATAAAGGCATCCCTCTTGGGCACCTTGGTTTTCATGAAGAAGTTATTAATCCTTCCTGCTTGTAGGCTACTGGTCCATGCTTGTGCAGTACAAGTTTAGGTGTATTGGTGTATCTCTATTGATTATGGTTTGATTGTGGTCTATATAAGAGGTTATATTGGTATATCTCTGTTGATTGTGGTGTACAGAAGAGGTCCTACCACAGTCAAGGATAAAGTCAGCCTTGTCTGGAGGAAGGTAGAAATCAAGGAGATCATGGGCTATGTTGAGGAAGTGATGCGCTGTAGCTGTCAGCAGTACACCACCCCGGGTACCAGATACACACTTTATCTGGAACAGACACAGTTCAATTAATCTTGACTTCTACATTATGAAAGATACTTATGGTCTCTCCCAGCACAACAAACATGAAACAAAAGCAAACCCTCCTGAATGGTAGTGGAGGAAAGGTAAAGTAAATACTGTAGTTACATTCTTTACAACATGCCTAAGCGAAAGAGACGGTCTGTATATGGTGACAAAATAATGTCATTATCTGTCATCCAGTTCGTTACTGTCTCATAAGGAGTACTGTATAGGGATCCAAGGCTCTGCTACTAAGTTCTCGCATTTAAGGTAAGGGTGACTGTCACTCTACCATGAGTAGCTTATATAAGCAATAAACCCCATTCACCCATCAAATGCTAATGCTTATGGGTCACATCTGGTTGAAGTGCCTTATCCCACTAGACCCCCTAGCATCTGTGTGGTTATATGACTACCACTCAGTGTAGATTCTTGTGCTACAAGAAACCATTTGGCTTGTCACTCAGTGTAGAGTCACTTGCAGGTACCTCTTCATCAAGTGAATGGATGGTGGGTGCCCTTACCCACCACACATTTCACTCCTCCAAGTTGATGACATTTCTTTTTATTTATGCTACCACCACACAATTTCATTAAGCTTAGACACACCTCTTGTAGTAAAGAGGTTAATGAAGGCTCTATCTAATTCCTCCAGTCCAGAAAGTCTCTTTAGAGCTGAATAAATTTATCTGGAGATATTAGAATGAAATACAAAAGATGTCGACGGATTGACTGGGGTTAACTTTACTGTTCTGGAAATATATAGGAAATATAGTAAGATATATTAAGCTGGTGACACGGTGTTGACATACAATGTTGGTTGCACGGGCAGCAAAGGCAGCGGTGAGGGTGGAGGGTGGGGGCACAAAGGATTGGTCCTCCCCCTCCATCTCTCCACCAGCCAGGTGGTGCAGCATCACTGCACGAGTCTGACTCACAACCTGTGGAGTAAGAAAGATAACTGATGTACACAGTGGTCGACTAATTTTGGTTAAAAGCAGAAGCGAAATCTGCTTGGTACAAACAGCTTACTCTGACAGTTAATAACATGTGGTGCCAGTCAGTCCCATATTACCCCAGTCTTGTGTAGAGATTTGAGACTTAGCTACTTTAGTCCAGCACATTCGAGGAGAGCTGACTAGTATACTATCCTTAGTGGCATGGCTTAAAGCTGCGTCCACACAATCGAGCAGTGCCCAGCGGGCACAAGCAGGACATCTGTCATCGGGCAAATTCAGTGGGCAAACCAGCGGAATGGCCATGCCTTTAGTTGAGCGACATCACCAAACACTGCCTGGCAGTCTGACGCCGGGTGTGGAGCGACGACGCTGCCAGGCACACGAAGTTACATATGAAACCTAGAGTCCTGGCTGTCAGTCTCTGTCTTTCCACAAGTAATCGAAAGTCATGTCTAACCCTCCATCCATCAAAGAACACTGGTCTAGACAGGGTACCATTCAATCATCAACACCTTTGCCTCTGGAATGTCAAAATTGACAAGTACAGAGCTAAGGACTATTATGCTGCATACTCTGAGTTCAACTCCTTGTCCTCAGAGCACGGGCAATTGACTTGGGTTCTTTTCCCAGACCAGGTCTAGAGCGTGCAACCAAAGGAACAGGGCTCAAACACAGGCTAACCAGTCTTACCCGTATATTACCACACAAAGAATATGGTACAGAACACAGTACATATAATACAATACAGACACACAATATTAGGAAATAAGAATAGGGTGGTAGAGTATGGGAGCCCGGGCAACCTCACGTGGCGGCCAGGTGTAGGGGGTAGCTCGTAAGGTGTGAGCTCCCGGGAGGGGCACAGGTCTCCTGGCTCGTGATGGGTCGTCCAGGGTGGGCTGTGGGGCGGCGTCGTGGGAGGCTCCCTTCTGGTGGGGCCCCGGTGTACGTGGCGGCCCTCGGGACGGGCCGAACAGGGCCAGCAGGCGCGCTGCTCTGCTCCTGCCCTTGGAGGAGGCGGGCGTCTCGCTGGGGGGTCCAGGCAGGTCCCGGCCTGGAGTCCTCAGGGCACCTGTCGACGGCTGGGGCTGTGGTCTTGCTGGCGTGGGGAGTCCGTCAGGGTCTGCCTTCTGTCTCTCGTACCTGGTGAGTCCAACGGCAGCTGGTGACGTCAAGGTGCCGGCTATAGTGAGCGCACTCCCAGGCTCATGATGGGGCTGCTCCAGACACTCTCCCACAGGTCTTTGTTGGGAGCTTCAGGGGTAGGGGAGGAGGTAAGTCTGGCGGACGTTCCCTTCTGGCAAGTCCAGCAGACGTTACCGTAGTTCCCCTTGTCCCTGGGACGGCAGGTAAGGGAAGTCCGGCGGACATTCCTCCTGCGGCAAGTCTAGCAGACGTTGCAGCAATCCTGCTCCTGGTGGTGGGCTGCAGACGAGGGAAGTCCGGCGGACATTCCCCCTCTTGCAAGTCCAGTGGACGTTGCAGTAAGTCTGCTCCCTGCGGGGTCTGTAGGTGAAGGAAGTCTGGCTGACGTTCTTTGGTTGGTAAGTCCAGCGGATGTTACTGAGGGCCTACTAGGGACTGTGTGATCACTGGTCCCGCCCCGATGCTAGCGAGGGCTAGTCTGGCTGGAGAGTACTGTGCCAGCACTGCTTGCCTCCCGTCGAGTCTGCTTGTGGGGAAGAGAGAGACATGGTGGCGGGGGATATAGGGCCGTCTGGTCCGAGCCTTTATGCGCCTCCCCATGGTCTCCTCCTAGGGTGGGTGCACGCGACTCCCTGTGGTCTCTCCTCGGGGTGGGCATTTCAAAGACAAACGAGCAGCAGCAATCAAGATGATTATAGAGGATCCGAGGAAAATTGGTGCTTCAGCAACCGCAACTGACGTAATGAGAAAAACTGACACACTTCATAATCAACACGATGGGAAATAAGAAACATACAAAAATCACGGAAGTCAGGGACTGGGAGGGAGGACATATGGATTCCAAAATTATGATGCTTTGAGGCACTGTCTTCCTAAACAATGGTGACACTATACGAGCATCGGTTTCAAACAAGGACACTGACACTATACTCTACTTTTTCCAGCTAATGATCCACTTTCGTGAATGTGGCACCCGCGCACTCCTGCTGCATGATTGGTTGGTTTCAGTTTCATACCTGAAGTATCATATTTACAAAGAACAGTTGTACCTTATATTCCAATATTCATAAATGTTGTTTTGCATTGTCATTGTACTATACAGACATGAAACGAGTATGTATCTGTGCATCATCCAAACGGGCAATGAATTTGAGGAAGTTGAATTTGAACTGAAATTCATAAATGCTGTTTTGCACTGTCATTGTACTATACAGACAGACATGAAACGAGTAATGTATCTGTGCATCACCCAAACGGGCAATGAATCTGAGGAAGTTGAATTTGAACTGAAATATTTATTGTTGTAAAAGGTACAGAGTTGTTGCATCTCTGATAAATAAATAAATATATACTGTATATACATACGGATAATAAGGGCGAAGGTATCGAAGCAATGAAGTAGGTGTAATCCATAATAAAGTCTGACATCTTGCGATGAGACAACTTGTTTTTCCCGCCTGGCCATCTCTCGTGTCCCCCCCCCCCTCCTCTGTAGCGACTGTTTCATTCACCACTTCCACCACTACCACTGACAAAATCGCTAATTTACTTAGAATGGTACTATTGTCTAATGTAAAAAGTGTCTAAGTATTAAGATACCTTTTATTTGCGCTTACCCAGCCGAAAGCGTTTATTTTTAATAAAAAAAAATATAGGGAGATACAACTCTACCTTATACAACAATAAATATTTCAGTTCAAATTCAACTTCCTCAAATTCATTGTCCGTTTGGGTGAAGCACGGATACATACTCGTTTCATGTCTGTTTGTATAGTACAATGACAATGCAAAACAGCATTTATTAGAGCTGGAATATAAGGTACAATTGTTTTTTGTAAATATGACACTGAAACCAACCAATCACGAGGCAGGAGTGCGCAGGTGCCACATTCACGAAAGTGGATCATCAGCTGGAAAAACATAAAGTATAGTGAAGATATGTTTACAGTGGAGGTATCTTCTGACCATGAGGTAGTGTACATATGTAAGCTCTCTCTCTTTCTCGGGAATGGTGTAGTGAAGCGACCCAACTAAAACGAAGTAATAAAACAAGTCTGGTTAGTGATAAGTGTTATGCTACGTATTTGTGGGTCGGTTTCTCACCCTCAAATATGCAGGCTACAGCAGGTCCCTATTCTAGACCGGGCGGGCCGGATACTCAAAACACTTAGGACTGTCGTATCTCGCTATGACAGTCCTATCTCGCCCACGGTGCCCACTCCATCGATACTCAAAACATTTCAGCAGCCATCTTGTGACGTCACGTGTCGTAACTCTGGTCCTAACTTAAGACACCCCCGGAGGGTGTCGTAGGCGAACATAACCCGGAAATAGGTTTGGTAAACATCCAAAGCATAACCCGATCGGGAAACACACGTCTGTAGCAGTGGCCTTTCTGCGCCCCGAACATTACTTTGACAGAAATGAGTATCAGATTCAAATGAATCACACTATAAGATATCGAAAAATAAAATAAAATAAGCTTCAAAGTGAGTGGGGTGTAGTTCTGGAAATGTACCACATAGTGTAACTGCTGGATGATGATAACCATCACTTACCTGTTCCCTGTAAATGTTTCTTTTCACCAGCAGCTTTCTTCACGTCTGACCTGAGGTATGTAAATTTCCTCACTTCTCCCACATCTCTCTGAATACGACTCACATTATTTACAGCATCTTTTACACTTTCCCAAGCATTTGCTTTGACTCGGGACGTGATGGTGCTGCTTAATTTTCCAAATAATTATTTTCCTTCTTTCCGTCGCCTCCAGAACCATTGTACATAATTCTTTTTCGGAGAATTTAGGGCGGCATTTCTTAAGTGGAGGGCCTTCCATTATATTTTGGCACACTATTAACTTTACGTACTGTAAAGTACTAAGGACCTCTTTAGGCCTTGCTAGGGACACTGTCAACTAAGCCGCTCTGTGTTTATACAGTATTTGAATTTGATCATCCGTCGCATTTTCGGAGAATCTCTGTTTTGATTGGCGCTTACGTCAATGAACTGCAATTGTGATTGGCTGACGACAAATCAGCTGGCGCTCTTACTGCCCTCTGGTGAGCTTCATGGAAAACACCCTAGGACAACATTAGGACGTTTTCAATCTTGTTTGAGTATCGGTGATTTGGGATGTCCTAGGTGTGGCATAAGTTAGGATATCCTAAGTTCCTTACGACAGCCAGTTGTCCTAACTTGGGGCAGCTTTTGAGTATCCGGCCCCTG
>JAGKTI010000874.1:75312-89728 GCA_018397915.1 Birgus latro
GCGGGACTCTACTCGGGATATAAGTTAGGCCAAGGTTAGCTATTAGGCTCATCCAATCTTATACTCTGGGTTCCTGGTCACTTAGCACGAGAATACACTGTAGGGAATCACTCGTATGGTGTAAGTTAATGCACCATATATCTGGGTCGAGAAAGCACACACATAGGTAAAGTCCACTCACTTCATTACCACTGGTGGGCCCTAGGTTGATTCCTCCGTCTGGAGGAAGGGCAGAGTGACGCGCCCCTCGACAGGGCCCCACACGTAGTCGTAGGACTAGGGGCTCGGCCCGAAGAGAGCCAGGAGACGGGTTTGCCGTCGAGTATGGGGGAGACTCAGGGAGGCCTTGCCCACAGGTAAGTCGCGCCCTGGTGTTCAGGGCAACTCCCGGGGCAACTGAGGACCCAGGGTACTGGAACCCGGGGCGGCTGGACTGCGGCAATGGCTGGAGGGCGGTGTCGCCGACAGGGTCGTCACACGGGGACCTTGGGCCGGGGGAGTAGTAGACAGGGCCCGACGTCGGCTGCGGGGTCTGCGGGGGCTCTGCTTTGGCCGCTGTTCACCCTGGTAGAGTTGCAGGGAATCAAGGCCTCGGGTGAGGCCTTGCCATGGCTCGGGGGAGGGATCCTCTCTGGCTGCAGGTCCTCATGTAGGAGAGAAGCGGTCTGTTGCCTGCTCTACATCCGACCTGACGTGACTAATGGCCAACGTCGTGGTAGCACAGGGGACATCAGCTTTAATGAGGCTAGTGGCCTGCTCTGCCTCTGGCCTGACGTGACTAATGGCCGACGTCGGGGTGGCACAGGGGACATCAGCTTCAGGGCGGCTCGTGGCCTGCTCTACCTCTGGCCTGACGTGACTAATGGCCGACGTCGTGGTGGCACAGGGAACAGCTTCAGTGCGGCTAGTGGCCTGCTCTACCTCTGGCCTGACGCGACTAGTGGCCGACGTTGTAGTGGCACAGGAGGTTGTAGCTCTGGTGCTGCTAATGGCCCGTACCGGGGAGCTGAGAGGACTAGTAGCAGAGGGACGGACTGTGGCTGTCCTGCCTCATACCCAGTACGGCTTGTGGCCAGTACTGTGGCGCTACTCTGGGGGGAACGACTACAGGAGTCGGACGACTTATGGCCTGTCCTGCCCGGCCGACACGCCTCCGTGTTGCGGCCCTGTAGCGGGGATGCAACTGGGGAATGGACTGTGGCCGGCTCTGCCCCGTACCCGGTATGACTGTGGCCAATACCGCGGGGTTGCGTGGAGTTGTAAACTCCACCCCTTACCTGTTGAGTGGAATTTCGGCCGGAGACTAGGCACCGGCGGCGGCTACCTTTCCAGGTCACCACCTGGGAGCAAGAGGGGCGCCGGGAAGTGATACAGGTGCGCCGTTCCTGTTCCCAGCCACTCCGTGTCAGCGGCGGCCCCCTGGTGGTGCTGGGGGGGTTGGGGTGCTGGTGTCGTCTGCACTGGCCATCGTGTTGCCTGCGGCTCCAACCCCTAACTCCTGTGTTTCAATAAGTGATGTGAAGCTGTGGGACTAGTGAGACCAGCAGAAACGAAAAACACACTGATGTTCACATTCACTATCCCGTTTATTGTCCCGCAAGTACACTGCATATAAGGCAGATATGTTATTCCCAAGACATCTGCATAAAGCGGGGAACAAATACATACCACCAATGTCACTGTGGAACAGAGTGCATGAGTACATCATGCCATTCTTTCGGATCATACCTCAGTGACTTGAGGGCTCCGAGGCCAGGGGTGGGCGTGGAGTAGCAATCAGTTGTTTTACACGTCCACATGAGGTTCCAATAATGTCATGTGATGCTGTATTCATTTATACAAGCATCTCTTGGGGGTTTGTAAAATATTAACGTTAATAATGATGTTAATTATGTTGTTAGCATTTTTGGTTTGCTGGTTTTATTGGGTAACAACAATAGTATGGTAAGCTAATAAGAAAACAGCAGAATATGACCTTTCGAGAAGGAGGTGACCTTGCCATACACGGGTGGTCCACTCGAAGGGACCCTGTACGGGGGTTTTAGCTCTGGAGGCAGACAGGATGTAGGTGTGGATAATTCAACAGGAAAATGGATATTTATTCACGACTGCACATACACGTATTGTGGTAAAGGTGCAAAAAAAATAGGTAAATGCCCCATTACCCTTTTTATTGAACATGTCAGTATACATGCATGTATTCATATTTACAGTATTATTGTAATGTAGTACTCAACACTGGACATGTCTTCAATGTATACATAATATTTAGAGATCCATCCCACATTCCAAATTTATAATATACCACAATGCAGTATTGGTGCTAATTAGCCATTCGGGCCTGCCAGGGCACTGCACCTTCTTCACTGAAAAACTCCATGCACTTCTCCCTTACATACTTGCCATCGATGGTGGCATTCCTTCCAACCCTCTACAGTCCTATTAACTCAAGTTTCTCGCCAGTCACCAGGGGAAATTGTTCCTTCTGAAATATCCTCAAAATTTAAAGACCCTTCAGTCTGCATGCATTGGGTGACCTGGTCTCTCCTGAGGAAATTATGCAGAGCTGTGCACCCTAGAACAAAGATGTCAACCTTCTTTGGAGGTACTGTTGATTGAATGGTGAGAGGAATACGTAAAACCTGCTGGCAAGCATGCCAAACATATTTTCCACCGTACATCGAGCCCTGGAGAAAAGGTATGGAAAAATGTATTCCCTACTACTTGATGACGATGTGAGAATGATTTCATGATGTGGCGCTGCAAGCGAAGTGAGTCGTTTGCCACAAAGACGAATGGCAATGTCTTCTCACTCCCGGGAAGCATTGTACCAGCTGGCAGATCTGCAGTATGATTTGCAATATGGCTACTCAGAGTACTGTGTTTCACACACCTCTGTCAGAAACTTGTCCATTTGTTCCTCCATCCACATAAATAAATTCTGAGTCTGCATCACGTATTGCCCTGAGTACAGTACTGTGGCTGCCTTTGTAATTAAAGTAATAGGCACCGCTATCATGTGGAGCCCTTATTACAATATGCTTCCCATCCATGCCTCCGAGGCTGTTCGGGAAGTTCCATCTTGTGAGAAATTCATTTGCCAAACGTTTCCACTCCTCCAGGGCTCTAGGCGTCTGTAACTACATAAAAGGGGATGTCAGTATAGATATTAGGCATTTCCCATCAAACACTGTGGGGGACTCCATCATCCGTGGTCAGTTGGTGGAATTTTGCGGCAGGGCACCCTCTAAACGAAAGCGTTTTTGTATTCCAGGTGCAGGAGTAGATGATGTAACGAAGGCTGTAGAAGACATTTTTGAGAACGCGGAAAATGACAGCCTTGTTATCATTCATACAGGTACAAATGATGTCATGCAAACCTGATCGGAGGAGCTGATGGAGAAGTACAGAAAGATGATCTGATGCTACAAGGAGAAAACTAATATTTTAATTTCACGCATACTCCCAAGGATTAATGCAGGGAATGCCTTCTTCAGCAGAGCATTTAGTATAAATAACAGAGTCAAGACACTTTGCGTACAGGAAGGAGTTGAGTTCATCCACACGTGGAACCAGTTTTACAAGCAGCGAACACTGTTTGCGAATGATGGACTGCACTTAAATACTGTTGGTTCTGCCCGTCTCGGTCGTTTGCTTAGTGATGTCGTAAGTTTTTTCTGGAGAAAAAACAGACATCACGGGAGGCAAACGGAGATGTCATACAGCCCAACAAATGAGTATGTAATGGAAGCTCCTCACATTGGAAAAGAAAACATATTAAAGCTACTCTTGTTAATGCACGTAGTCTACGTAATAAATTTTCTGATTTAGAGGCCCTTGTCTTTACCGACAATTATGATGTAATTGGTATAACAGAATCGTGGCTAGATACTGAACAGAGATTTTCTAGCAGAATTTAATTTACCAGGCTACCACATTTTCAGTAGCGAAAGGAAGAATCGAACAGGGGGCGGTGTGTTATACATTAAATCAGGATTTCATCCAGTCAAAATTACCATGCCATGTATTGAAAACATTGACACTGTTTACATTCAGCTAAGAAATGAATCTTGTCATAAAATCACCATTGGGGTAATTTATCGTCCACCCGGTCAGCCACTCAACATCGATAACGAAATCTACAATCAAATTGCCGAAATATCTTGTACGCAAAGCACGGTAATATTTGGTGATTTTAATTTACCAGTTCCAAAATGGAGAGAAGCCCTATCCTCACACACACACGGTTAAACCTGTATATAAACTTGCAGGAAAATTCTTTATATCAATTTGTAAATTATCCGACACGTGGATGTAATATCCTAGATCTTGTCTTAGCCACATCAGAAAATGTAGTGAGTAACGTAATTGTAGGAGAAGAATTTAGTACAAGTGATCATCGCATAGTTACATTCAACATTAAATTCTGTGAAGACAGTGTCAGGGGCAGTCGTCAGAAAGTGCCTGACTTTAAGAGAGCAAATTTTAAGAAATTAAAGGCCATTATAGGTGCAGGCAACTGGCATCCCATTGTCCAAACTTTAGTTATCAATGATGCATGGAATTATTTTAAGGAAACTTTCAACAGTGCTGTCAGGTTATGCGTTCCAATGCGCAACAGAAGGCCTGCCAAAAATTCTAAACCCAAATGGTGGAACTCCGACATTAAACATTGTCTGAAAGCTAAAAATCTTGCATATAAAAACTATAATACCACAAAGAGTCAGAGTTATAAAAATGATTACGATGCCCTTCGACGAAAAGCCAAAAAATTAATTAAATGCAGTAAGAAAAACCTTGAGGCACATATTGCAAGTATCAGTAAATCAAATCCCAAAGAATTTTTCAGTTACATAAGAAGCAAAAAGGTAATAACTTCAACAATTGGTCCCTTGATCACAGATAATGGAGAGCACACTGATGATGAAACTATGATGGCTAAAATTCTTAATACGTTCTTCGCGTCAGTATTTACAACAGAAAATATACATACGATTCCTGCTGTTTCCCCCATTCCTATAGAAGAGGGCAACATAATTACTGACATCACAGTTAGCTATCGCGACGTACTGCTTGCAATAAACAAATTAAAAGAGAATAAAACACCAGGACCAGACAAAATATCTCCACGTGTATTGAAGGAACTACAGAATGAAATATCAAAGCCTTTGTCTGAACTTTTCAACTTATCATTTAAGAGCAGTAAGCAGCCACATGAATGGAAGCTTGCCAACGTAACCCCAATATTCAAAAAGGGCAACAGAGCCCAACCAGAAAACTACTGCCCAATTAGTTTAACATCGGTGGTTTGCAAATTGCTCGAAACTACTGTATTATCAGAGACAAGTTTGTGAAACACTTGGAAACAAACAATCTCATCAAAGATTCGCAACATGGTTTTCGTAATAATCGCTCTTGCCTCATGAATCTGCTGGACTTTTTCAATGATATACTGAATATGTATGATGAGACAAAATCTGTTGATGTGGTCTACCTAGATTTTCAAAAGACCTTTGACAAAGTTCCACACAAAAGACTCCTTCAGAAGCTAAAGGCACATGGTTTCAGCGGGAATGTTCTTGGTTGGGTAGAAAATTGGCTCTCTGGACGAAAGCAGAGTTGTAATTAATGGAAAAGAGTCAGACTGGATAAACGTTACAAGTGGAGTGCCACAGTGTTCCGTGTTAGGTCCTATTCTTTTCTTAATATATGTAAATGATATTGACGAAGGATTGTGTTGTACGATTTCAAAATTTGCTGATGATACTAAAATAGGTAACGAAGCAGATACAGTACTGCAAAGGCAAGCAATTCAGAGAGATCTTGATCAGCTGTTTAACTGGGCCCAAGTTTGGCAAATGGATTTTAATATTAATAAATGCAAAGTACTAAACATTGGCAGTAAAAATGTAAGAGCTAGTTATAGCATGAATAATGTCCAACTTGATAAGGTAAACCACGAAAAAGACTTAGGAGTTATAATAACAGACGATTTGAAACCAAGCAAACAATGTACAGAAGCAGTGAAAAAGGCCAACAAATTGACTGGATTCATAGGCAGAGCATTTGAATAAAAGTCCGATAATATCATCCTCACTTTGTATAATTCCTTAGTACGCCCGCACTCGGAGTACTGCATTCAATTTTGGTCACCATATTATTAAAATGATATGGAAAAGCTTGAAAGAGTGCAGCGAAGGATGACAAAAATGATACCTAGATTGAGAAATAAACCGTACGAGGAACGTTTAGAAGCCTTGAATCTCTTTACCTTAACTAAACGGAGGATACAAGGAGATTTAATTCAAGTATTCAAAATATTCAAAGGACAAGATAACATGGCTGTCAATAAATACTTCACAGTTGATCACTCGAATTATACTAGAGGCATTGGGCATAAAATAATTGGCAAACGATTCCAGTCACATGAAGCTAAGCATTTCTTCTTCAATAGAGTTGTAAATATACGGAATAAATTGCCCTCCAATGTAGTAAATTGTGATACAGTACTAACCTTTAAAGGTCGCCTGGATAAATATTTGTTGTCTAACCCCCAGCTTACTATGTTTACTCCCGAATAAAACACTTGTATAAATTTTTATTTTATTCTATTCTTTTAGAGCCTGGATCAATTTACTAAATGCAAATATATACACGGTGATAATGTTTTAAGTTTCTTCCTGCAGAGCCCAACTGAGACCACGGGATCACTATATTTACGTGTATCTGTAACTTTTGAATTCCTGCAGAGTCCAACTGAGACCACGGGATTATTAGCTATATTCACGTGTATCTGTTTCTTTTGAATTCCCGCAGATCCAACTGAGACCATGGGATTACTGTATTCACGTTGTTATGTCTACAGAGTCTCATCGTCCGCAGACGCCCCGTTAACTCAGTCATAGTGTCATGCGTTATTTATTTATTCGATTATTCATTGTACTTTACTACTTTCTCTTTCAGGTTATTCATACTGGTAGCTTATAGATAATGTATTATATAATGTAGCTTTTCCTTTTCAGTCTTTCCTATGAAATTTCCACGTCAGTTTTTCCATGCTGCATGGTGGTCTTTCTCACTTTTTCTTGCCAGTTTTGGCTGGAGGGTTTGGAGGTGGGAGGAGCCTTCTTGCTTTGCTATCCTTATCCTTCAGCATGTAGAGTTAGATCTTGTAGTCATAGTCTACTCTGTAACAAACAGCTTCGAAAGGACCATAAGGTCTGTTGCTGTTTGCTTTCCTATGTACTCCTAGGTACCTTTGCCTGTATATTCAGGCCTCTCTCTCCCTCTCTCTCTCTTTCTGTGTGTGTGTGTGTGTGTGTGTGTGTGTGTGTGTGTGTGTGTGTGTTTGTGTGCTGAAGGTTCATACTGTATATATTTATGTGTGTTTATCATTAATGAAAGCACAAGTTCATTTCCATATATTCTAGATTAATAACAATCCGCGACTGATGAGTCTTGAGGAACCATCTGATGCTCCAGCAGCACCCGCTATACCAACATCTGCCACACCCACTACCTCTCGCACTGCCACTCCTGCAGCCTCTCGTATGGTCACCCCCACAGGCTCTCGTACGGGCAACATCACTTCCTCTGGTACGACCGCAAAATTGAAGAGGCCTACTCATGAACCCTCTCCTACACCATCAACAAGTGGTTAAAGACAGGCCAAAAAGATTTGTATCGAAGCCCTCCACCAAGTGAGGGCATTGTCTTCACCCTAGGACATTAGTGATAAAAATGGTGATTTTGGTATTGTAGCTGCGAATGACCTTTGAAAGATGTGTGAAGAAAACAAAATGCTCATAAACTTATCATGTTCTTTTTCTAGGTAACTAGGCAAGCTTTCCTCGTCGATGACGATTATACTGTAGAATGAAAGGGATCTATTGTTTAAAACACTGTTGAATAGCATTATCGCTATCATGATGCCTTTTATTGCCAAACAAACACAGTGCTATTGTGTGCTCTGTAATACCAGGTGATGGGGTCACAAATGTCTTTTATATTTATATATAAGTAGACATATAAGGTCAAAAACTCATTATTACATGTGTCATGCCGCAATTTTAAGGTTAGTATATAAGTACTGATGTGTAAGTCTCCCAATCACATTAAATTTGTTTTTTCTAAGGTATAATGCTGGATATTATATGGTATATGGCAACCATTAGGGGATAAGCCCTTATAGTGATTAAATATTTGGATTTTATGGTGGCAAATCAGGTGAAGAGAGAGAATTGGGATATTATTGGTGAGCAGTGTGTGAAGAATGATGAAGGAAGGGTAGTGGTGAACAGTGGGGATATTAAAGACGCATGGAGAGAGCACTATAGCTGGTTGTTGAATGAAGAGTTTGACTGGGACATGGAAGGTTTGGAGCCATCAGACCCAGTGTTTGGCCCTTGATCTTTGATTTTGCTGCTGCTGTCAGTGAGGCAATGGGCAGGATGCAGGTGGGGAAGGCAGCAGGTGTGTCTGTGTTGACTGCTGAAATGTTGAAGGCCCCAGGAGATACAGGAGTGAGGTTAGTCACTGATCTGATAAATATGATTATATATGAGTGTGTTGTCCCAGATGATTGGCTGAAGAGTGTAATTGTAAATGTGTACAAGCGGAAGGGTGATGCCTTGGAAAGAGAAAATTATAGATGTATAAAGCTTTTAGATCACATAATGAAGGTAATGGAGAGAGTTCTAGAAGGTATGATTAGAGAAAGAGTGAATATTGACGAGATGCAGTTTGGGTTTTTACCAGTCAGGGGGACACTGATGCCATATTCATTGTTCGACAGCTTCAGGCAAAATACAATATGTAGGAATGAAAAGGGAACTGTACTTTGTTTTTGTTGATTTGGAGAAGGCCTTTGACAAAGTGCATAGAGAGGTGGAGAAGTGGGCAATGAGAAAGCTTGGGATCGAGGAGTGGCTGGTTAGGGTGGTTATGGCCATGTATGTGGGTGCTCGCACCCAGGTAAGAGTGAATGGAGATTTGAGTGATGAGTTTTCCGTGAATGTTGGTGTGCATCAGGGGTCAGTTTTGAGTCCCTTGTTGTCTATCATGGTACCTGAAACCCTCTCACGTAACTTCAGAAATGGACTTCCGTGGGAGATGTTGTATGCTGATGATTTGGTGTTGATTGCAGAGAATGAAAGGGAGGTGGAGGAAAGATTTAGGAAGTGGAGAGATGGTATGAGGCACAAGAGCTTAAGAGTAAATGCAGATAAACAAAAGTGATGATATCTAGGGTTGATGGGGGTACTGTCAAAGTAGAAGGAGAGTGGCCATGTGCAATTTGCCACAAGGGTGTGGGAAGTAATTCCATCTTGTGCAGTGTTTGTGATAAGTGGGTGTATAAGAGATGTAGTGGTATTAGATGTATACTGCGAGATAACGCTGATTTTATGTGTGAGGTGTGTTGGGGAGAGCAGGTGGAGATTGTCAGGCATGAAAGGATTGAACTTACTGGTGAGTCTCTTGAGTGTGTGGAAGTTTTATTTGGGAGACAAGTTATGTGATGGAGGTAGAGCTGGAGCTAACTCTGTGGCTAAGGTGAGGAGTGGTTGGAAGAAGTTCAGGGAGCTGTTGCCTCTCCTGACATTGAGAAGGCTCTCCCTACGTGCTAAGGGATCTTTGTATGCAGCATGTGTTAGGAGAGTAATGCTGTATGGTAGTGAGACCTGGGCAGTAAAGGAAAGAGTAACTGCAGGCTCAAACGTACAGAAATGACAATGATTAGGTGGATGTGCAGTGCGTCCCTGAGTGCAAGGCCTGGGGAGGCTAGGTTTATGATGGAAGAGTTGAGAGGTAGGATGGGACCGGAATGAACTGTGTTGTGATGAGGAGAGGTAGATTGAGGTGGTAAGGGTATGTGGAGAGGATGGGGGATGATAATTGGGTGCCGAAAGTGAGAAGCGTATATTAGGTATGGGGTTGCGAGAGGTAGACCAAAAAAGACCTGGGACGAGGTCATTAAGTGTGACCTCAGGGTTAAGAGACTGAACAGGGAGGCTGCCAGAGATCGAGCAGCATGGACAGCTGCCATTAGGTGACCAAGGCTGATGCATGCAAGCATTTTGGAATTTTCAAAAAAGAATGAACGAATATGTAGGTAAGTATGGTCGTGCAGACTACATACATGTTTGGAATATGTAATTCTATCAATTTATATATCTAGGCTGCTTCCCCCAAACAAAGGGAGGTAGCCAAGACAAGAGGACACACTCCCAATTTACTCATCCACACACACACATTCATTCGCATCTGTCCTTTCTCCTCAAGGGGAGAAGGGACAGATTCAGATTCACACTGCACCACACCGCACGAGAGTCAACTGCGCAGTGCAATCAGCGTCATCTGCAGCAAGGCATGAGAGCAGAGCTGGTTTACCCCTGCCACATCATATTGGACCCATCCCCTTACCCGCACCTGACCTGATCAGCTGATCAACCCAAATGCAGGAGAATATCCCCAAAGATGATGATGATGATTGAGATGGGAGCAGGCCCAAGGTGTAAGGCCCGCCAGACAAAAGGCGTGGAGTAAAGAGGAGTTATCCAGGGTCGAAATACAACTCCAGGTCACTGGTCAATTTAAGATGTTTAAAAGCATCGGCAATGATTTGCTTGGTGTCACTGCTGCTCATATAATAGTTAAGGGAGTTGTCAGAAGGAGAAGACTGGCTGGCATCAAGATCTCTGGCAGGCTGAGGCTGATCAGGCAGCGATGGTGGCGAAGAGGAAGCTCATGCCTCCATGGTGGGCTGGAGGTCTTCTGCGGCAGTGGTATGACTGTCAGCAGGAGGTGGTGTCGGGAGGGGAGAAACGTCCACATCCTGGTGGATGGGCGGAGTGGAGGAAACAACCTCCTCCACGACTGCTGATAGCTGATGTTGAGAAGGGCTGTTGCGTAGATCGATGTCCATGGGGGCAGGGGTGGAGGTGGAAGAAGCCTTCGCCCTGTTGAGAGGAGCGTCAAGCTGCAGCCTTTTCTGCGGTGTTGTGTGGGGTAAGGGAGTCTGCAGCTGAGGGGCACGACACTCCTGACAGGGGACTGCCTGTGCACCGCGGGCGAAGCTCTGTGGAATGACAAGGTGTGGTAGCCCATTTTTCTAAAAAATCTGTGGGAGAAAAGTGAGCAACGCCTCCTTGTCATTGCCACAGAATGCCTTCGCTGTCGCGATGCACATGGCGATGATTGTGTCTCTTAGAAATTGGCTTAAAAGTGTGTCACATTGGGTTCTTTTCCATGCATTTTCTTTGATCATTTATGGTTTACTGATTGGATACTGATGTTTTTTAAGACTTTGGCAACCTCCAATAATCCACATTCAGTTTAGACACCGGCGCTGATACTAAATGTTCCAATTTTTTTGGGGGAAAGTAAAGAATACCGGCAGTGTTTCCGCACTGTGGCTGGTCAGCTGATAAGTAGGCAAGGCCTAGGATATACTGTTGTCTCAAACATGTAACCTAACGCACCTAGCCTATCCCAAATTAGCCTTTATAACCTAAACAACCTAGCCTAGCCTAACCTAACCTAATCACCTAACCCAGATTAACGTAACTTAACCTAACCCACCTAGCCCAGCCTGGCCTAGCTTATCTTAACCAGGCACTAAATTAACCCATCTAACTTTACTTACCTCAAGCCAGCTTAACCCGGCTCATCCTAACCTAACCTTACCTAACCCAATTCACGTAATCTAATAAACTCTTGGCCTGAGCTATTGAACCAGCTCATCCACTTGATTTAAAAGGTATGTAATGTCTAATAATGACTAGTTTTTTCATACTGTAAGAGTTGTTATATGTCAGCCATTGGTGTAATATAGACAAAATTGCAAAAGGTAGCTACAGGTATCATAAACTAGACATATCATGTGTTCCTGTAATATTTGTTAAAAGGTATGTAATGTCTAACTACTCAATGGCCAACATTTTCATACTATAAAAGCTATATTATATCAGTCATTGGTTTAATATAGACAAAATAAGTAACAAGGGCTTCCGTCTTGGCTATCCTTTATCAGTGGTATCCCAGGGGTAAGAACTACACATTTTCTCAAGACAGTGAGGTGACTGGTGTGTTTTTCTGTAATCTAGATTATTAACAAAGAATGCCAGTGTCTCTATTTGTAACTTGTATATCAAATAACATTTCAAAGAAAAGTGTTTTGAACTCCAGAAAGCAATAAAATCCCATAAATCGCCTTGAGAAACTGAACGTTTCGAGTCAATCCCTCTCCACCACAGATGAAAACCTAAATTTTTAAATAATACTACCATTTGTGATTATTATTGGCCTACATGACTGATTCATATCTATCTGTAGTCATTATAGTATAATATGATGTCAAAACAAAACGTTGTTAGCGTTTCTTAAAAGGAATATTAATCTGTGGAGCAAACAAATCAAGAACTTTACATTTTCTAAGTATAGTGTGGTGCCTGGTGGGTTTTTTAGGGATCTATATCATTGACAAGGAATGTCTTTATATATACCTTGCATATCATATAATATTTCTCCAAATTTGTGTGTGGGGTGAACACCAGAAAGCAATTAAATGTAAAATGACACCTTGCTAAACAGCAATGTTTTGAGTCAATCTCCCCCACCCCCCCGGGCCACCAAGCCATGCCCACCGGCTTCGCTTGCGCGGATAGAGGAAGATCGACATGCCGCCTCCTCTCTATTATACCACCATGGCTGCATCATCATTTATTCATTCACAATTTCTCTCCAATTATTCCTATCAAGCACAGCCACTCCTCCTTGCTCAACAGACATCCCTCTCTTCACACTGTCCATCCATCCTACTCGTGGTCTTCCTCTTAGCCTTACACCGCTCTCATCCGATCCAGTTATCTTTTTCACCTACCGCTCATCATTCATTCTCTCCATATGCCCAAACCATCGCAACACCCTCTGCTCAACTCGATCAGCTATCTCCAGTACAACTCCAGTTCTCCTTTGCACTTCATCATTTCTTACTCGATCCATACATGTCACTCCACACATACTTCTCAGACACCTCATCTCCATTACATTCAAACTTTTCCGCCCTGTTACACCCATATTCCACGTTTCAGCCCCATATAACGCAGTCGGTACCACAGCACCCTCATACAGCCTTCCTTTTACATCCATTCTAAACGAACGACATCTAAACACTTTTTCATTCCTCCCAGCACCTTTCCTACTTCATTCATTGTAAACTTCACTTCTGCATCTATTCTTCCATCAACAGCAACATGTGACCCTAAATACTAAAAACACTCTCGCTCCTCAAGCAACTCACCATTCAAAACTATATTCATCCTCATACCACATACCAACCTTGTACACTTCATCACTTTACTCTTATTCTCATTACTCTCAATTTCCTCCTTTCACTCATCCTTCCAAACTCCTCAATCGTTTCAATCTCTCCTGTGAATCAGCCACCAGTGCAGTATCATTTGCAAACAGCAGCTGATTCAGGTTCCACTCTCTACCATCAACATCACCAGACTCAAACCTCCACCTAACAATCTTTCATTCACCTCACTTACACACCATCCACATAAATATTAAATAACCAAGGCAACATCATACATCCCTGCCGCAGCCCCACTCTCATAGGCAACCAATCACTCACAGTATTTCCCACTCTTACACGCGCTGTACTATTTACAAAAAAATTTCTCGCTCCAACTAGCAACCTACCATCAAGTCCATAAAATCTCAAAACAGTTCACAAGCCTCTCTATCAATTCTATTACAGTAATCCCTCCATTATCCGACATAATAGAGCTAAAGGCATGTCCGGATATTGGTTTTGTCCGGATATTGGTCCTGAAGCTCCAGCACTGGTTTTTCATGACCCTAACCTAACCTAACCTAACCTAAATCAGACTTTCTTACCTCCCTAGTGGACATGTATAGCACTTATTTAGGCCCCTTTTCACATAAATAGTGCATACATAGCATGAATTTATTGAATTTTAACCAAAAAATGATGATTTTGGGGTGAGTGAGTCATAGGAGCTCAGAACTTGCCAGCATAGTATAAGTAAGTATCGGACATGGAAATCATCTTTTCTCACATTTTGTGCACTAAATTATTGGATACAAAGCATCAAATACAGTAAATGATGTTAATTGCTACCAGAAAAATTGTTAGGTTAGGTTAACTTAGGTTAAGTTTGGTTAGGTTAGGTTAGGTTATGACCGGACATGAAATTCACTGCTTCAACCTTTTTTCTAGCTGTTTTACTTAAGAACCATGCATGGAAAAATTAAATAGCAAGCAGGAAATTATGATTAACATTTAGGGTAATTTTTTAACACATGTACAGCATGATGAAAACAGGTTAGGCATGAAAATCTTTATGGTAACCATAGGTTAGGTTAGGTTAGGACCGGACATGAAATT
>JAGKTI010000874.1:94562-109173 GCA_018397915.1 Birgus latro
TCTGGATTTTTTGCATTTTGGGGGTTGGGCAGCCCAGAATGTCCGGTTAGTGAGTATGTCCGGTTATTGGATGTCCGGATATTAGAGGGATTACTGTATATGCTTTCTCTAAAACCATGAATGCCCCAAACACATCCATACCTTTCGTTAAATACTTTTCACACACCTGTCTCACAGCAAACACCTGATCCATCATGCATCCCCTCCCTCTCCTAAATCCACACCGCTCACCACCAGTCACTCCCACTGTACTTTCTCTAACTCTCTTAATTAACACTCTACCATACACCTTACCTACAACACTCAACAAACTTATACCTCTAAAGCGAGTACATTCATACTTATCACCCTTACCTTTCTACAACGGAACCACACAAGCACTTGCCCAGTCAACTGGCAACATACCTCTCACAAAACACACATTCAATAATCTTACTAACCACTCAACGATAGTCGCTCCACCACCTTTCAGGCATTCCACAGCACACCCATCTATACCTACAGCTTTCCCTGTTTTCATCTCCTTTACTGCCTCCTGCACTTCCTCCATTGTGATCAAAGAATCATTCAACTCTCCCAACACATTTATTCCTTGCACTCTTCCATCTGCCACAATCTCAGCCTCCCATTCCTCCTCTACATGTATCAGTCCTCTACATTTATCAGTCTTTCAAAATACTTTGCCCATCTCTTCCTTACTGCATCCATCTCAATTAATCCATTTTCTGCATTCTTCCTTCCCAGATTCTCCCTTTCGCATCCTTTTCACCTCTTTCCAATACATATTCTTACTCTGTTGAGAATTCCCAGTCAACTGCCTACCCCACCTCTCATCTGCTACCACTTCAGCATCACGCACAGCCCTTCTCGTCCTATTCCTTGTTTCCTTATTCCTCTTATATGACACCTTATCCTTCCTCTTTAGCCACTCTTCATATGCACGTCTCTTCTCAGCCACAGCCATACTTACTTCCTCGCACCACTATTCACTTCCCTTACACCATCACCCACTTGTCTCACACCACACATCTCTTCTGCATACTCCACCACAGCACTCTTAAACAACTGCCATTTCTCCTCCACACTGCCATTCTCCTGACCTTTCACTGCGTTACACTCATCTTTCAATATCTCCTGATACTCCATCATTTTTCTCTTTTATCCAATTCACTCACTTTCAAAACCTCCCTGCCACACCTAACTCTCCTAGCTCTCACCTATCTCTTACCTACTCTCAACTTTCCCTCCACCAGGTAGTGGTCAGACATACCTCCACCCTCCCCTCTCAAAACTCTCACATCCAACACTCTTCCTATTACATTTCTGGACACAACCACATAATCCATCAATGCTCTATCAACAACCCTTCCACCCTACTGTCTCACCCATGTATACTTATAAATATCATTCTTCTCAAACAAGGTATTTCCAGTCACCATCTCTCGCTCAACACACATCCCTGTCATTCGTTCCCCACTTTCATTTCTTCCAGGCACACCATGCATACCAACTACACCTTCAACTGCTACATTTCTCACTCTAGCATTTAGATCTCCCATCATTAACACAGTCACATTCTCTCCAAAACTCTGCAGACTCTCATCAACATCATTCCAGAAAGACTCCCTTTCTTCTGCAACCCTTTCTCTACCATGCCCATATGTACTCACAAAAACCCACAACTCTTCAAATTTCACTTTCACCCACATAGTCTCAATGACACCTCCTTCCATTCAGCCACACACTGCTGCACTTCCGGGCTCACTAACAAGGCCACATTTTCTCTCGCCCTTCCTCTATCAACACCTGACAATCTTCCATTCACACTTCCAAACTTAGACTCACCTTTCCCTTTCATCTTTGTTTCACTCAAAGGTAACACATCCAACTTTCTTCTCAAAAACATCTCCCAGTCTCCTCCCTTTTAGCCTCAATCGTACTACATCCACGCACATTCATAAACCCAATCTTCAGGGTACGGGAATAACTCGGTCCCCCATCCCTTTCTATTCCCTGTCTCATTGTAATATGTAATTACTAAGGAAAATAAAGTTTTTCATGCAACTGTGGTGTCAATCGTCAATAACTTATGGTATATATAAAAAATCTGGTGTCTCCATGAGTGCCATCCATGAATCACACATGTATGGCAGGGTTACCCCTTCACTAAAACCATATACTCATTATTATTATAACTAATACGCGATAAAACCAAAAACCAAAATTCCTATTATGAAATCATTATTGATCAACATTATACAAGCTTGCACCATATCGTTATAAACGTTAATATTACTGTGCACATAAATACTGGTAGCCAAGTGGCATTATCGGAACCTCACGTGACTGTCAAAAAACAGCTGATCGCTATGCCACGCCCACCCCTCGCCTCGCGAGTTGCGGCCACTAAAGGCGGCGTCACACTAGACCAAAAGTGACTAACATGTGAGCAGCTTTTGTGAGGCAAAACGGCTAGCAGAGTCGGGTGTCCGTCACACTCATATGTTCTTGCGAGCCGAAACGGCTAACAGTGTCGTCTGCCTTGGTGCCCCGTGGGCATTTGTAAACAAACCATCACGGAGTACCCACTCTCTTTTCCTCAGTTTCTGTAACCGCTTCACATACTTTAGCAACTACAGAGCCACAGAGCAGTCTACTAGAGTTTTCCTTGCTGCAGGATCCATATCGAGATCTGATTTCTACTTGTTGTTTGGAGACAAGCAGACGGCCTCTGCGGCTGGTCACCCGAGCGTCCGAATATTTATTTCAGGTTACAAGAAAAAAAAATAAAAATGAATAAAAACCATAAGAATTAAATTGCATTTACTTAATAAATTTAGTTTAAGTTTCCTTCTATGAATAACAGAATATTTTCTCACCGATTACAAAATTAACATAGGCTCACTTGAGTTCCAATCCCACCAACAAGCTGTGAGCGAAAATTGTTATCCATTTCGCCTCGCAAGCGAAATCTCACTCACTGTGAGTCAGTTTGGCTAGCGACTCACAAAACTGGCTCACATGTTAGCCACTTTTGTCCCAGTGTGATGGCAGCTTAAGCTCTATAACACAGAGAGGCTATCTCCACAGCGAGTGTAACTTTGGCCGCCATATTGAAACACCTGCACTCGTTGCCTCCACAATGGTAATGCAATTGGATCATTGTTCTTAGCTTGCTGTTTCTGTTTCACTGTTGCTTACATAAACTAAGCAGTGGGCCATGGCACTATATTTTCCGAATTCATTGGCTGATTTAAAAAGACGTGGGCATCAGTGATGTTGATAAACAACATCAGCGCCGCCCTGGGCTCTGGCGGCGGTTACACAAACTACGTGGTGCTACCCATGAGAAAGCCTTTCCATACTACAGAGCTCAGTGGTCGCGGACCTCAAGTCACTGAGGTATGAACCGAGATACAAGACACGATGTATGTTAGCACTTTGAAAAACCTGCTTCAAGTACCACAAATGTGATATTTATGTGGTCCTCACCCTGTGCAGATGTGTTGTGTAAAACCAAACCAGCTAATGCAATGCACAATACTGCTGTGATAATAAACGGGAGACTAATGGACATTTGTGTGTATTCTTTGTTCCGGTCAGTCTCCTCACTCTAGTGTCATAGCTTCCTGTCTATACATATCCTAATGGTATAATTTATTTTTATGTACACTTAAGTTGGGTAGTCTCCTACGAATATCACCTGCATGTAGTCGTGCTTGAGTACTTTATGTTATGCTGCGTGTTCAAGGTTCAACTTCTTGCACCTTGATCACGAGCGACTGTTCTAGGGTTCTTGTCAAGACCAGGTCTAGTGCATACAATTAAAGGAACAGGGCATAAAAACTAGGCTGAATCAATCTCACACGTATACTGTATTACCTTAGTTACAACGCTGGGAAGATACAGATACAAAATTTTCCAATACACTAGGCACAGAACACAGATCAGACTAGAGGACTTGGGACTGGCCGACTGGGCTGCTTGGGCTGCTTACAGGTGGCGGCCAGGTGCAGGGGGAGTCCTGGGACAGTCGTCCTCCTTGACTCTCACCAGGGGCCGGGTCGTTTCGGCTGGGCTGTGGGGCGGTGTGGAGGGTGGCCCCTTACTGTTAGGGCCTCGTCGTGGGGTTCGGCTGTTTGGACTCTGGCTGAATAGGGTGAGCAGGCGCTCTTGTCTGCGCCTACTCTGGGCGTTGGAGCTCCGGCCGGTGGGGCCAGGAAGATCACGCCCTGGGGTCCTGGGGATGCTCCTGGGCGTCTGTGGGCTGCAGTCTGCCTTAGATGGAGTCGCTGTCAGGGGTGGTCTGTAGCGGCTCTTCCATTGTGAGTCCAGCAGTTGGGGACATCATCGGGGTGCAGGCTGCAGGGCATGGATCCCCAAGCTGATTACAGGACCACTCCAGACCTCCTCCAGCTGCAGCTCCTCCAGGGGTTCACCTCTGTGGGGAGAGAAAGAGAGTCCCACTCGGCCACAGCATTGGTGTTGGGCCGAGCCAGGGACGTCCTCCTTAGGACACATCCTAGGAGCAGAGGATAGGGAGCGGACGGTGGCCTGCTCTGCCCTTCTCATGTGGACAGTGGCAAACATGGCAGTTCCTCTAGCTCCAGGGACTGCAGGAGGTGAATGGACAGTGGCTTGTTCACTCTGCCCGACACGGACGGTGGCCTGTGTCGCTGTCCTGCGCCCTGTAGGGGGAGCGGACGGAGGATGGATAGTGGCCAATCCTCCCTGCCCGGTATGGATGGTGGCCTGTACCGTGGTGCTGCCACAGGTCACAGCTGAGGAGCGGATGGTGGCCTGCTCTGCCTCGTACCCGACACAGACGGTGGCCTGTGTCGCATTGCTGTTCCTGTGTTTACCTGAAGGTGAGCGGATGGTGGCCTGCTCTGCTTCTTGCCTGACACGGACTGTGGCCTGTGTCACGGTCCTACAGGAGGGTGCAGCGGAGGAGGGGACAGTGGCCTGCTCTGCCTCATACCTGACATAGACAGTGGCCTGCTCTGCTTCGTACCTGACACGGATGGTGGCCTGCTCTGCCTCGTACCTGACACAGACGGTGGCCTGCTCTGCCTCGTACCCGACATGGACAGTGGCATGCTCTGCCTCGTACCCAACATGGACGGTGGCCTGTATCACGGCCCTACAGGAGGGTGCAGCGGTGGAGTGGATGGTGGCCTGCTCTGCCTCGTACCCGACACGGACAGTGGCCTGTGTCGCAGTACTGCCCTTAAAGGTGACTGCAGGTGAGGAGCGGATGGTGGGCTGCTCTGCCTGGTGCCCGACATGGACGGTGGCCTGTGGCCTGTGTCACGGTCCTGCAGGGGGTAACAGCTGAGGAGCGGACAGTGGAATGCTCTGCCTCGAACCCAACACGGATGGTGGCCTGTGTCGCGGTGCTGCCTGGGACTAACGAGGTAGTCCCATCCCGAACCTGGTGAGGGCTGTCTTGGCTGGAGAGTAGGTGGCTGGAACTGCTACTTGATGGGTCATGGGTTGAGGGCGAGAGGGACGTAAGGTGGTCAGGGATATGAGCCCATCTTTGTCTGAGCCTTTACACTCCTTACCTGCCTCCCTGTGGTTTCCTCCCTGGATGGGTGTTGCGACATCTGCCTCTCCGTGGTCTCCTCCTAGGGTGGGGGTCATGACATACATCCCTCATGTTTCTCCCATTGCATGACACTTTGCAGGAATTATGTGAGACAAATTCTGCTTGGATATTCTTGTAGTAAACTGAAGCAACTTGTAGCTGCATCCAGTTGAAAGACAAATGAGTGTTGCCTCCAGTCGAGCGTCCGCTGATATACACACCCTCATATTGGTATCCTGCTTGTTTACATAAGGTTCCACTTTCACTAGTTTATAGAAGGTGTTTGGGTCCATTCACATGTAGGTGGTGAAGTCATGCTCATGTCCATCCTGCAGCTCACATAATATCGTTACATGACTTCCCAAATCTTTTCTTCTATTAAACCACTTTTTACACCATTTCTTTTTCTGCACTTTGTTCTTCTTTTTCTTTTTTACGCACATAGCAAGTATTATGCTACACAGCACGATACATCTCTCATTAACTGTTCTGCGATCATTCTTATTGCGCACCATGGTGATCGTACTGCACCCAGCCCTATCGAGCACCCACTGTGACCACTGGCAGACTTTGACTGGCCAACCACCGCCGTGTGGACAACAAAACAAACATATTCAACAGACTTTGCCTGGTGAGGAGGCAAAGCCTGCAAGGTACTCCTCAATCGTGTGGACGCGGCTTAAGAACCTCAAGGCAACTTTTTGTGGTCTGAACTCATGCATCCAAGACAAGGCCATCACTCTAAATAGAGCATTCTAACTACCGAACCACCACATGCCAGACTTATTGTATATTTCATTCTGTTGTAGCTGGCAACACAATGGTTACCAGATTATTCTCTGACAGAATATGGTAGGATGAATATTCCATAAAATATACAATTTAATCTGCGAGTTTTTGAATAAAGCCCTATACTGAGCACTAGGAAAGCAGTGTCTTTATACTATATATCCCTTTTTCTTTCTTTTTGGTTTGTCAGGCTCCACACCACCAACATGTGGTGCTCTGCAGAGATTGTATGTAGGATGAGAAGTGTTTGTAAGTGTGATTGTTGTGTTGGAGTGGCTTTGGATGTGTGTATAGTCTGTGAACCAAGTGTAATCAGACTGCGCAAGCTGACTGGGTGCAAGCATACTTTTATAGTATGCGACACTGGTTCAACCACAGCACCCCTTATGTCTGCCAGAGCAGTACATGGTCAGATGAATGCTCCCAAATTTTATCACCCTGGCAGAGTGCAAACCCTCGTTCTTCAGTGTACGAAAATGCACACTGTACCACAGAGGCTCTTTCTGACGCATTCCAAGGACATGGGTAGTAGAAATCACTCAGATGAGAAGAAAGACTTCAATGAAAAACATCAATTGGGCACCTACATACTGTGAAGCCTCCTCCTAGTGGAGATGGAGTAGCCTCTACAATAACATTCAGTTATTTGTTTTTTCATTGGGATACCCTTTTATACAAAGCAGGTATGGTATGAGCAGAAAATGAGAAAGTGTGAAACAAGGGAGGGATGGATAAGAAGTCCAGAAGGGCAGTAAAATGGCATTGCAGTCCCTGGGCTTCCTGAAATGAGATCTCTCAGAGTGTAGTGTCCATAAGCTATGAATGCCACCTGTTGGTGGAGGTTCACGCAACCTCAGCAAGATTCTCAGTTGTCCTCCCATCCCAGTAACATATTGTGTACCAGTAGTATGGAAACAAAACCAGGGAGACTGATTGATAACCATGAGCCTGGTCACAGGAAGTAACCAAGGCTAGACATCCCATGTGGACAGCAGATAACAATGGTGAATACGGAAAAAGTTTTATTTCTGTCCCATAAAACTATTTCTTGTATGTAAAAACAGCATGCACTTGATTACAAACAGAACCACAGCACCCAAGCTGATAATGTGTGGCAAAGAAAATGGAGACCATTATGCCATTTAGATGATAATAACCTGAGGCAGTAACAATAAGTCAGCAATTTAAAAAGAGAATCAGCGGGTTGCTACCTACAAGGTATAAACTGAAACTTTGGAGTACAGGTATAATGTGGAGTAATAGTTAAGGCTCGTGGAAATCATTGAATTTGTGCATGTTATAAAGAAAGGTGGTAATGAATTAATCGTTAAACAGATTTGAGTTAGCTTAAAGGGCCATATCATGTTCCAGAGTATACTGAACCCAAACTATAGCCGGTTTTAGAGAGTCTGGGGCACTAATTTTGCCAGCTGAGGATAGGAGGAATTGGTAACACTGCATGATGCTCGCGGGCGGTGATTGGTCAATTCCCGTTGTTTGAACGTGCACCAAATTGACTTTGTAAGCCAACCAAAACTCTCATTTATTTGTAAGATACCGGATTATACAGATACAAATTAAAGCAATGATATCTTTAATGATTAATATGTGCCTTTTATATTATGAAAGATAAACCTGAACGACACTGATAACAAAACTAAGGAAAGTCTCAACTGGACGCATACGGCCAACAGTCAGTTACTGAAGCAGACCCAAGGATGTGATTTATTTGTTCATGTCATTTCGTTCACACTGCTTGCAGTTTTATGATAACAGCATAATTCAAGTATTATTTTCTCGTGGGGTATGCTTTTCTCTTACTTTCATTTTATCCGCCATTAACAAATATTCAGTTCTTTCTACTGTGATGTAATCCATTACTTTCCCGGCTCCTCTCTGTCGAGGGGACAGAGATACATCATGCTTGAGGAGAGGGTGCATGGTGGCTGGGTATAGTGTGTCCGCGTGTCTATCTCTTATGATACTTATGAAAAGGTTCAGGAAAATCAAACAGCAAACTTATTAATGTAAGCAATAATTTTATTGAATCTGACTGAATGACTATGAATAATATAAATGCAGATTTTTAAAGCCACTGTTACCTGTGAAGGTAATGAAAATGTGTATGTATAGTATACTGAGAACAGCATGTACTGCCTCAGTGTGTGTGTGTGTGTGCTCACACAAATCATAATTATTAGAAGATAAGCTAAGTGTACCTAGGGTAAGGTTCTATATTAGTTGATCAGGTAATGAAGGGCATGGTGTGGACTGTAGACTGTGACACTGTGTAGTACGGTAATGGTGGGAAAAACATTCGAGCCTTCACAGGACCTTGATATGAACATCTGAATTCCTGCCACAGTCACTGACTCACTAACTGTGTTCATATGCATCCAGTTGAGACTTTACTTAGTTTTGCTATGAATGTCGTTTAGGTTTATCTCTGATAATTTAAAAGGTACCATATTAATCATCAAAGATATCATTGCATTAATTTGTATCTGCATAATCCGGTATCATACAATAAATGAGGGTTTTGGTTGGAATACAAAGTCAATTTGGTGCACGTTCAAACGACGAGAGTTGACCAATCACCACCCAAGAGCATCGTGCAGTGCTACCAATTCTACATGTCCTCTGCTGGCAAAATCAGTGTGTCAGACTCCCTGAAATCAAGGGTCTCATAAATGAAGTGTTGCAAAGGTTAAAATAAAATAGTACATAACAAGATAAAGGACACCTTTGACAGCCACTCACTCTGCAATACTGTAAGGGGAAAGAAATCGGTTTTACAGCAAAGGAGTGATCCCCGCAGCCTTCACCCTCCCTAAAACCTGTATGTGTGTGTGTGTGTGTGTGTGTGTGTGTGTGTGTGTGTGTGTGTGTGTGTGTGTATAAACTATTGGTCCTCGATGGGGGGTTGGAGAGTTCCATCCTGCTTAAGACCTGGTCCGAGTAAAAGACTATGTAAAATTTCTTGTTCTTAGGCTAAATAAATAAATAAATAAACAAAACTTAGTGTAGCAATACCTTGTTTTTGGGGTAGCTCTACACTGAGTGGCAAGGCAAATGATTTCCTATAAACCAGGAAAGTACTTACAACGCTGGGTGGTAACCTTATAATAAACAATCACGTGTTTCCCACGTGACAAGTGGGTTGGCGGAGGGTTAGTGTCCCTCCGCAGAAAACAACTAAGTAAAAATACGAACAAGAAGCCTCGGACCAGGGCTGACCAAAAGGTGACGACTAAGGACTGAACAAAGGAATTGGTACGGATAGCTACATGGAATGTAAGGGATGCAAATGATGAGGTGAAAGAGAGACTGTCCAGCTTGAGGGTGCGAAAGTGGATGTATGTGGATTAACAAAGTAAATGGAGAGGTGAGACTGTGAGAAAATGGGAGTATGGATGGAGTATATGCGTGGGAGCAGGTGAAAATGAGAGGGCAAAAGGAGTGTGTATTGTTGTGAGTAACAGATGGAAAGAGAATGTAAGAGAGAATGGATCAGCTGGCTTAAGGATTGTATGGGTAAGACTGAAAGTTTGACTACAAATGTGGGTGATTGTCTGCGTGTATGTGACAGTGCAAGATCGTGCAAGCAGAGTGAGAGAAGAGTTCTGGAAAAAAGTGGAAGCATGCAAGGAAAAGTTTGAAAGGAATGAGAGAGTGTTTTTGATTGGAGATACGAATGGAAAAGTAGGTAATGTGAAGGTGGATGGAGTGGTTGGTGAGTGGGGTGTGCCCGCAGATATGGATGAGAATGGCAGTGCTTTAGTTGACATATGTGCTGGGAGGGGGTTGGTGATAGCTAATACCCTCTTCAGGCACAAAATGATCCATAGGTATACGTGGGGAGTGATGAGAAGGGTGGACGATGAACTGAATGAACGGAAGGCAATGACTGATTATGTGTGTGTGTGGATTAAAGGATGAGAAGATGTGTAATGGATCAAGAGTACACAGAGGTTGGGGGAGTGAACTTTCTGACCGCCACTTGGTAGTGGTAAGAACCAAAGTCCAAATGAAATGGAAAAATAGATGAAGGGAAGGACAGGAGGAAGTAGTTCTTACAAGGAGGGTGGAAAAGTTACATGAGGATAGAAAAACGGCAGAATATAAGAGGGAAGTGGAGGAGCGATTGGGTAAATATAGAATGGAGCAGATGGGGGACGAGGAAGGTGTGTTCAGCATGTGAGGTGGTGTGTGGGGTGTAGAGAAGATGAATGGGGGTGCAGGGAATAGCATGGTGGAATGAAGAGGTAAGAGAGGCTGTGGCACAAAAGAAGAAAGCATATAGTTAGTGAATGAGAAACAGGGGCGTCGAAGAAGTTGAGAGACGGAAGAGAGAGTTATATGTAGTGAGGAGGAGATGAAAAAATTAGTAAGAGAGAGTAATAAGAGAGTGGATGAGGAATTTGGAAGGAATTTGAGTGTTAAGTGGAGAGAATGTAAGAAAATGTTCTAGAAAGAGGTAAAGAGAGTTAGACAGGGTGCCAAAGAAGTTAGCTGGGGAGTGAAAGATAAAAATGGTAAATTACTAGTGGAGAAGGGAGAAAAAGTGAGCAGATGGAGAGAACACTTTATGGAATTGTTGAACATAGAGAATGAAAGCACTGTAATGCCAGTATAGGTGGCTGGGGAATGGCTGGGAGAAGGAGGGATGTGAGAAGAGAGGAAGAAATCAGTAGGATGGAAGTTGTGGAAGCAATGAAGAAAGTTAAAATGTGGAAAGCCCCAGGAATTGATGAAGTGTGTGGTGAAATGCAGAAGTATGGGGGAGAGATAGTAATAGAATGGATGTGGAAGGTGTGCAGATTGGCCTGGGGGGAAGGTAGAGTCCCTGAGGATTGGAAGTCAGGTATAATTATTCCCCTGTACAAAGGAAAAAGAAATGTGTGGAAATCATAGGGGCATTTGCCTTCTTAGTGTAACAGGAAAAGTATATTGACAGGGAAATAACAGAGGAAATAGCTGGAGAAGAACAGGGAGGTTTTAGGAAGGGAAGAGGTTGTGTAGATCAGATATTCATTCTTAGATCTTTAGTGGAAAAGTTTCTAGAGAACGGAAAGAAGTTGTATGCAGCCTTCATGGATTTGGAGAAAGCATATGACAGGGTGGATGGACAAGGATTGTGAAAAGTATTAAGAATATACGGAGCAGATGGGAAGTTGTTGAATGTTGTGAAGAGTATGTATGAGGGTGCTAAGGCTGCAGTGCGTGTGGATAGTGAAGTGAGTGAATTATTCAATTTGGAGGTTGGATTGAAACAAGGATGTGTCATGTCTCCATGGTTGTTCAATCTGTATATGGATGGGATTATAAAAAGAGATACAAGGTAGGGCAGTGGATGTTGGAGCCTCCCTAGTGAGAGAGGGCAGTGTTTGGTAACTACCAGTGCTGTTGTTTGCAGATGATACTGTGTTGTTAAGTGAAGACTAAGGGGAGCTGCTAGGCTTGGTGGATGAGTCTGGGAGAATGTGTACGAAATGGAATCTAAAGATGAATGTAGGGAAGAGTAAAGTTATGGTCTTCGACAGAAGTGAAGTCAGTGAATGTACAGTGAGGTAGGATGAGGATGAAATGGAAAATGTGAGTGCGTTTAAGTATGTGGGTAGTGTGATGAGTAAGGATCGACGTAAGTGCTTGAAAGGGTGTACAGCAGGGAAGAAAGGTTGCTGGTTCGTTGAAAGCAGTGATAAGAAACAGGCAAGTGAGCATGGAAGTGAAAAAGCTACTACATGACAGTATTGTGATACCAACTCTAACATATGGAAGTGAAGCTTGGACCTTGTTGGAGGGACAGAAGTCAAGAGTGAGAGCAGTGGAAATGAGTTATTTGAGAGGAGCATGTGGAGCCACACGGAGAGACACGCTGATAAATAAGGTAGTGAGGGAGTGTTGTGGTGTGGATGTGGATGTGATAGGAAGCGTTAGGAGAAACACAATAATGTGGTTTGGCCATGTGGAGAGGATGGAGAGTGAGAGACTGACGAGGAGAGTGTATGTGAGTGAGGTGGAGGGAGGGAGAGGCCAAGGATGAGATGGATTGAGTGGAGGGGTAAATGAGAGAGGGGTGTGTGAACTGTGAGCAGGGCAATGAAATGGTGGGGGACAGGGCAACATGGAAGCGATTTGTTACGGGATTAAGACGTCTGACAATAGATAGACAGAAAACTGCGCAAAACAGTTTGGGCTAGGACACTTGGAGGTTGCCCACCCTTCCCATGAGGAGCAGCCCTCAGTAGTCCACCTTGCCCCAAAACTTAGTTTGTGTGAAGGTCTATCACTGTGCAAACTTTCGAGTTCCTAGGTAAAAAGTTGTGAACATACGTAACTTTTTTTTTTTAATGCAAGGAAGAAGGAACCAAAGGCCACGGCCCGCATACTGTTCCTTCCAAGAAAAAGTAAAAACAATACAAAAGAGAGCCAAATTCAAGATCCATTCATTTCGAGATGCCTGGACACACTGCGTTTGAAAGATTGAAGATCATAGGAAGCAGGGAATACAGACAGAGGGAGACAGTTCCAGAGTTGACCAGTTGCATAAATGAAGGACTGGGAGTAACGGTTAACTCTTGCATTAGAGAGCTGGACAGAAAAGGGATGAGAGTTTGTTGCTAGACGGGTACTACGTGCCCGTCGTAGAGGTGGAGGGATGCAAGCAGACAGTTCAGAGGAACAGTGACCATTGAAGTAGCGATAGAAGAGAGATAAAGACGCAACAGTGCGGCGAAGAGACAAAGGTTGAAGGGAATCAGTAAGAGGAGGAGAGTTAATGAGATGAAAAGCCTTTGACTCTACCCTATTGAGAAGAACTGCATGTGGGGAGCCTCCCCACACATGAGAGTTGTACTCCATACACGGGCGAATGAAACCCGTGTACAAGGTCAACATCTGTGCAGGGGTAAAGAAAGTTCGGAGTCGGCCCAGCACAGCCAATCTCTTGGAAGCAGATTTAACAAGCGATGTAATATGTTCTTTCCGAGACAAATCCCGAGAGAATGAAACCCCTAGCATGTTCAAGGATGATGCAGGACATAACTGTTCATTATTAAACATTAGTGGGCAATCCCGAGGAAGATTTTGTCAGGTTGATAATTGTAAGAACTGAGTTTTTGATGCATTAAAAATAACAAGATTATTTTTACCCCAATCAGAGATATGAGCCAAATCAGACATTAGGTGTGCCATAGCCTCATTCCTTGTTTGCTGAAGTAACTGCTGAGATGGACGTTGCGGAAATCGAATGGAAAGGTGAAGGGTGGAATCATCAGCATATGAGTGGATAGGGTTAGATGTACAGCTTAGAAGGTCATTGATGAATAAAAGAAAGAGAGTTGATGATAGGACAGAGCCCTGAGGAACACCACTGTTGATAGGTCTAGGAGAAGAACGATGGCCGTCTACAACAGCAGCTATAGAACGACCAGAAAGGAAGCTAGAGATGAAGGCACAGATAGAAGGATAGAAACCGTAAGAGGGCAGTTTGGAAATCAAAGATTTATGCCAGACTCGATCGAAAGCCTTTGAGATGTCAAGTGCAATGGCAAAGCTTTCGCCAAAGTCCCGAAAGGAGGATGACCAGGAGTCTGAAAGGTAGGTGAGAAGATCGCCAGTGGAGCGTCCCTGACGGAACCCATACTGACGATCAGAAAGAAGGTTGTGACAGGAAAGATGCTTTAAAATTTTTCTGTTAAGAACTGATTCGAAAACTTTTGATACACAGGATGTTAAAGCAACTGGACGATAGTTAGAGGGTTGGAATGGTCACCCTTCTTTGGGACTGGCTGAATGAGAGCAAACTTCCAGCAAGAAGGAAAGGTACAAGTTGAGAGACAAAGGCGAAAGAGTTAACCTAGGCAGGGTGTAAGAACAGAAGCACAGTTTTTGAGGACAACAGGAGGGACTCCATCAGGCCCATATGCCTTGTTAATATTGAGGCCAGTGATGGCAGAAAATACATCAGCTGAAGAAATTTTAATGCCAGTCATGAGGAAGTCTGAGGGGGGAAGTGATGGAGGAACAGCACTGGAATCGTCTAAGGTAGAACTGGAGGAGAAAGTCTGAGCAAAGAGATCTGCTTTATCAGTAGAAGAAATAGCTACAGAGCCATCAGAGTAGAAAAGAGGAGGAAAGGATGATGAGGTAAAGTTGTTAGAAAGGTTTTTGGCAAGGTGCCAAAAGGAGCGAGAAGAATTCGAGTTGGAGAGTTGGGAACATTTAGCA
>JAGKTI010000875.1:0-34801 GCA_018397915.1 Birgus latro
GATATTCGCAGGTTTAAACGTACAGAAATGACAATGATTAGGTGGATGTGCAGTGCGTCCCTGCGTGCAAGGCCTGGGGGGGGCTGGGTTTACGATAGAAGAGTTGAGAGGTAGGATGGGACTGGAGTGTATTGGTGTTGTGATGAGGAGAGGTAGGCTGAGGTGGTTTGGACATGTGGAGAGGATGGGGGAGGATATCTGGGTACAGAGGGTGAGAAGTGTTAATATTGGGGGAGGGGTTGGGAGGGGTAGACCGAGAAAGACATGGGATGAGGTCATTAAATGTGACTTAAGGGTTGGGGGACTGAATAGGGAGACTGCCAGAGATCGGGCAGCGTGGAGAGCTGCCATTGGGTGACCGAGGCCGACACATGCAAGCATGTTGGAGCCTTCAAAAAACGAAACGAAACGGTTCTTAAGTAAAACAGCTCGAAAAAAGGTTGAAGCAGTTAATTTCATGTCCGGTCATAACCTAACCTAACCTATGGTTACCATAAAGATTTTCATGCCCAACGTGTTTTCATCATGCTGTACATGTGTTAAAAAATTACCCTAAATGTTAATCATAATTTCCTGCTTGGTATTTAATTTTTCCATGCATGGTTCTTAAGTAAAACAGCTAGAAAAAAGGTTGAAGCAGTGAATTTCATGTCCGGTGCTAACCTAACCTAACCTAACATTGTGTTAATCATAAATTCCTGCTTTTAATTTAATTCTTTCATGCATTGTTATTAAGTGTACCAGCTATGAAAAAGGTTGAAGCAGTGAATTTCATGTCCGGTCATAACTTAACCTAACCTAACCAAACCTAACCTAACTTAACCTAACCTAACCTAACCATTTTTCTGGTAGCAATTAACATCATTTACTGTATTTGATGCTTTGTATCCAATAATTTAATGCATAAAATGTGAGAAAAGATGATTTCCATGTCTGATACATACTTATACTATGCTGGCAAGTTCTGAGCTCCTATGACTCACTCACCCCTAAATCATAATTTTTTGGTTAAAATTCAATAAATTCATGCTATATGTGCAATATTTATGTGAAAAGGGACCTAAATAAGTGCTATACATGTCCACTAGGGTGGTAGGAAGGTAGTTTTCTGATTTAGGTTAGGTTAGGTTAGGGTCATGAAAAACCAGTGCTGGAGCTTCAGGACCAATATCCGGACAAAACCAATATTCGGACATGCCTTTGGCTCTATTACAACGGATATTGGAGGGATTACTGTAGTTGGATAAGAACAGGGAGGTTTTAGGAAAGGAAGAGGATGTGTAGATCAGATATTCATTCTTAGGTTTTTGATGGAAAAGTTTCTAGAGAAGGGAAATAAGTTGTATGTGGCCTTCATGGATTTGGAGAAAGCATATGACAGGGTGGATAGACAAGGATTGTGGAAAGTACCATAAAACACCCTAACTTCGGACAGCACCCAAACTTCGGACATTTTGCGAAAAAATGTAGTAATTCAAGTTTATTGGAAGAAGAGAGTGCGATATTTGCAAATAATAATGATATGGGTAGGTAGGGTAATCTTCAAAGATTGTTATGTATAAGTCCTATTAAACTAGCTTGAATATGTGTTGGTGAAAAAATTGTATGTATCAAATGGAAAAAAAATTGTCATTTTTTAACCCTGCAAAACTTTGTTCACACAGAACAAACAGTTTCAATTGTAAGAACGTGATTAGTACGATTATATGTGGAAAAGTGTTGTAAGTACTGGGCAGTAAACTGTCTTAAAATATATAAATTCATAATCTTGCTATGACTGTTTTAATGAATATCTCTATTTTTCAGAAAAAATTCCTAACTTTGGACAAACATATCTCTCCCATCTCTACCCAGACTATTGGGGACACAGTTGATTTCTCAGATTGGGTAGTTGTGAGGGTTCCTTTTGATAGGAAAGACAGATACAGGCATTACATTGCTACCATTGTTAGGGGAAAACCAGAAATACATGCCAGGTTTCTCAAACACGTTCAGGGTACACTTCTCACATTTGTATACCCAATGGTTGACATACTGAAGGTGTTACCAGAACTAACACTTGATCGCAAGAGAAGGATGATTTTTGATGTAGATGTGAACCTTTGGCCTAAGTAATGATAATAATATTTGATATAGATCTGTAAGAAGATAATCAGTACTACCAGTACCAAAGTTATTGCCAGTATGGTGAAACGGTATGGTGCCTTAACCAGTAATGAGTTTTATTTTGAAGAAAAAAATGATACTATTTATTTAGTAACAGTAATTTATACTGGCCTTCATAACATGTGCCTGTGTGTGCATGTGTCTATTGATTTGTGTGCGTGTTACTGGGTGTTGGGTGTCATTAGAACCTGTCCGAAGTGTTTAACATTAGATTATGTTATTTGAGTATGCATTTGTTGAGTCAGTGTCATAGCTACTTGATAATTAAGTGAAGTTTTGTTTAGGAAAAAGAGATCAGTTCCCCTTACAGTTTGGAATATATGCAGTGCATATTTATATAATTTTTTCGTCTGAGAAAGTTTTTGAAGAGTTTTTAATTGTATTTGTGGCCAGAATACATCACTACAATTTGATATGATGCATCTTAATGTGATCTCAAATTATGAGCTCAAAAAAGAAGCCATTTTTGGATGTCTCTTTTTATATATGTATAACTTGGGCCACAAGTACCCATTATTTTTTTGACATTTTTTGAAAACCTCTATACTGTCCGAAGTTTGGCCAGTGTGTTCAGAGACAGGTGCTATTAATCATTCTCATGTTTAAAGGGCAAACACCAGGATGTCCAAAGTTTGGAAGAGCTGTTCGAAGTTAGGAATATTGTTCCTAACTTCGGACACTTAAAAAAAAAAAAAAAAGTTTTGCGTGGCTAATTTTTTTTATTATATGGATTCAGTAGGTACTGTCCCTAGCTACCACATGACACCAACAGTGACAAAATTGCGCCATTTTACACAGAGTTATATATTATCCCCTTAACCTCGGGTCGTCACTTCCGTGATGCTCGGGTGCAATGGATCATACCGCGGGGCATCACTTTTGTGATTTTGTGTTGTTTTGAATTCTCCCGGGCTTTCAGGTGGTGACTTGTATCATCTAACAGCACTGCCAGTGTCCAACACTAGTCAGAGCTGCTAATGTCATCAGTACTCCCATCCATTGTTCTCAGTTTAGCCATTTTCCCCCATTTAAAACTCCCTTCCATTACCCTCTCGTGTCTTCTGCTCAGCAGCTCTGCGCTACGCAAATCTTCCCCGGATTTTTCCACTGATTTTATCCATTGAAATGAGCCCTATGCCCTATTCTTATTCCAAATAATATATATATAAAAAAGTAAGGTAATTGATAGTGCCATACACCTGGAATTGGCTAATTATCATTTGGCAACATCTAACCTGCACTTGTTCGCTAATTTCCCCTGCTTTTTCTCTCCTTGAAATATGCCGTATGAGCTATTCTTTTAATATAAATGTACAGTAAACCCTTGATAAGCTGAACTTTTAGAAGCCGGAATCTTCAGTTAGCCGAACTCAGGCCGAGACCACGTATGAAAGTAGGCCGAAATGCGAAAGTAGGGGGAGAAATGGCTCCAAGCGGACTCGTGGCACCAGTCTGCTGCTTGCTTTTGGAGACGGTAGTTGTGCCATTCTTACTGTCATTTAGTGCTGAACAGTGCCTTTTGCCTTCTGTCTTGCCATGGAAGGTTCATAGCTTAAAAGAAGTGATACTGGCACCTCTAGTCGTAAAGGAATGAAGCTAAAAAAAAAAAATGTGCACGTGTGACAGTGTAGTGATCATGATTAAAGTTCAGTACTATTATTACTGAAAGTGTTACATTGCAGTCTATTACAGTGATTACATTTAAATTTAGTTCTTAATATAGAGTGAAATAAATACTGGGTACTGTTTAGAATTTACGTTAAAGTATGAACTAACCCACCTCCACCACCTCCGTCTCCAAAACAAAACAAACTGCCGAACTTCGAAGAATCTACTGCTTCTAACAAAAGGTGTTACATGCAGTGTATTACAGTGATTACATTTAAGTTTAGTTCTTAATATAGAGTGAAATAAATACTGGGTACTGTTTAGAATTTACGTTACAGTATGAACTCAACCACCTCCACCACCTCTGTCTCCAAAACAAAACAAATTTGCCAAAGAATCTACTGCTTCTAACGAAAGGTGTTACACTGCAGTCTATTATAGTGATTACATTTAAGTTTAGTTCTTAATATAGAGTGAAATAAATACTGGGTACTTTTTAGAATTTACGTTCAAGTGTGAACTTCACCACCTCCGTCTCCAAAACAAAACAAACTGCCGACGATCTTCTGCCTCTGACGAAAGGCAAATTATGTGCACTGAATTCTTTCTTTTTTGTCTTTCTTTATTAATTTATACACTGTATATGCTCCTTTACTTTAGTGTTAAGAAGACAAGTAATAAGTATTGTTATTGCAATTTGGGGAGGTGAAAATCCATCTCCAACACGCGTTACCGACAGTTGGTACTGCCTCTGTGAATGATTTTCTACCAATTAACCACTTCAGTACTGTGACGTCTATTTCTACTGTATTTACGCTTCCTCCAGCCGATTTTATGGCACTCAGGACTGGACTAACATACTGAAGGGGCTAATGAAGGCTGTACAAACCCCATGCACTTCCACAGATCCAACCTACACTGACTAAAATTGTCTGGTGGCAGCAAGAACAGAATGAAAATACACCCAGCACTGAAGGGGTTAAATGTATAGTAAATGCACTATATTGTTTTTTGTCATAACTAATTTATTTATATATGCTTCTTTAATTTAGTGTTGAAAGGACAAGTAATAGGTATTGTCTTAGCAATTTTGGGGGGTGATAATTCGGTAATTTAGCAATTTTGGGGGGTGAAAATTCGGTAAGCCGGAAAATTCGGTAATTCAAACCAAGGTAGAGCCCCATATAGTTCGGCTTATCAATGGTTTACTGTATATAAGAAAGGAAGGGAGAAGCCTGAGTGATATTTATATTCACCTGGAAGTACCTAATTTATTATGTATTGTCAAGATATTCTACAACTTATTTCTTAGCATATACATTAGCAGCTGACATTTTCAACTCCTGGCTACCGAGATACGTACAGTACATTCAGTTCACTCTCGTCCTTCAACGTGTAAGGACGTCGCAGTCGCGCCCCTCCATTTCTGCCACTTTTGCACCCATTATAAAAGGCCCTGTGACCTCTACCCCTACTAAACATCGTGTGGGAAGCGGTAAAGGACTGTAGATATGTATAAGTGTAATAAAGTACTAGAAATAATAAAGTGTGAGTGTGTACATGAATAAGAAATGACAGAATACCAGCGGCGAATTAGCGCGAGTGAGAGGCTCGTACGTGCACGTATTTTACATTGCTTTCATAGTGTTTTTTTTTTTTTTAAGTATGGATTCCAAACTACATGGAAATCATTGAATAGTGTTTCTAGTGATAATATGAGGCAGTGGTATTCAGATTAGGGGATGTCGGGAAGTGTAAAGTGGAGACTTAGTTACCCAACTTCAGAAGTCTCCACAAGTCCTACGGTAGTCGACGAGTGCTAAAAAAACAACCCAGGAGAAAGCTGAAGTTATGTGCCATATGCATATGTAATTATAATATTGTAGGACTAATAACTGATTTTTGGCAAATATTTTTTAAAAGTCAGTCGGAGTGCGGCTTTTCTCCGTGGAATGGGCACAGCACGCCTCCGAGAACCCCGCGGTTAAAGGGTTAAAACACACAAAAGTGTCCGAAGTTAGGGTGTTTTACGGTATTAAGAATATATGGAGTAGATGGGAAGTTATTGAAGGCCATGATGAGTATGTGTGAAGGTGCTAAGGCTGCAGTGCATGTGGATGGTGAACTGAGTGAATTTTTGTATTTGAAGGTTGGATTGAAGCAAGGATGTGTCTTGTCTCCATGGTTGTTCAATCTGTATATGGATGGGGTTATAGAAGAGATACAAGGTATGGCAATGGATGTTGGAGCAGCCGTAGTGAGAGAGGGCAGTGTTTGGAAGCTCCCCGTACTGTTGTTTGCAGATGATACTGTGTTGTTAAGTGAAGATGAAGGGGAGCTGCACAGCTTGGTGGATGAGTTTGGGAGAGTGTGTAAGAAACGGAATCTAAAGATGAGTGTAGGGAAGAGTAAAGTTATGGTCTTTGAGTGAAGTGAAATCAGTGAATGTACAGTGAGGTTGGATGAGGAGGAAATGGAAAATGTGAGTGCATTTAAGTACTTGAGTAGTTTGATGAGTAAGGATGGAAGTTTGGAGGGTGAAGTGCTTGAAAGGGTACAACAAGGAAGAAAGGTTGCTGGTTCTTTGAAAGTAGTGATAAGAATCAGGGAAGTGAGCATGGAAGTGAAAAAGTTACTTCATGACAGTATTGTGATACCAACTCTATCGTATGGAAGTGAAGTTTGGACCTTGTTGGAGGGACAGAAGTCAAGAGTGAGAGCAGTGAAAATGAGTTATTTGAGAGGAGCATGTGGAGTCACATGGAGAGACAGGTTGACAAATGAGGAAGTGAAGGAGCATTGTGGTGTGGATGTGAATGTGATAGGAAACGTTAGGAGAAACACATTGAGGTGGTTTTGCTATGTGGAGAGGATGGAGAGTGAGAGACTGATGAGGAGAGTGTATGTGAGTGATGTGGAGGGCTGGAGAGGGAGGGGGAGGCCAAGGATGAGATGGAGGGATGGAGTGGTGAGGTATATGTGAGAGGGGGGTGTTAGCTGGAAGCAGGGCAATGAAATGGCAGGGGACAGGGCGACATGGAGGCGATTTGTTTGTGGCCACCCATTACAGGATTAAGGCATTTGGCAATAGATAGATAGGTAGGAGCCAGAAACAAAGACAAAGCATAAATGTGGGAGAACTATCAATAGCATGCCCAGCAAAATGTGACATACTACCATTCACTTCATTCCATCCACAGAAATCCTGGCTCTACCTCACAAGCATTGCTGTTTGGATATTTGTTTGTATATATTCATTTATTTTTTAGTAGATTTGCTTTACGTACTCCTGTTGGCTAGAGTAATTCTGAAATTTAACTTGATGTGCCAAACCCTTGTCACTTGCTTCTCTCTACATACTTTATCCTCTCATTTCATTACATGTTCCTTGCTGATGCTAAGCTACAGATGATGCTAACTGTTCTTTCATTGGCTGTTGCAGATTCACCATTTTTTTAAAAATTATCTTTCCTTCCATCCTCGTCTGTCTTTCTTTCCTTCGTTCTTTCCTCGTCCTTTTGTCTACAGGTGACTGTACACTCCCTTTTCTGTTTTTCTTTCCTTCATTCTTTCCTCTTCCTTCTGCCTGTGGGTTACTCTACACTGAGTGACAAGTCAAATGGTTTCCTGTACACCAGGAAACCATATACTATGCTGGGTGGTAACCATATAACCAAATTTTGGCGCTTGGTGGTTTAGTGGGTAATTACGGTGCTCCAGTTGGATTGAGCCGGTGAAGGTTTATATCCAAGGCGTGGTTGGGGTTTATTGCTCACGTAATGCCACACCGGGATGAGTGAGGCTGGTCACCTTCATCTTAACCCCTCCATGGCCGCTGTTGTCGAATGATGGTTAGCCGATAAATGGCCGCTGGCGTCGTTTGATGTAAAAAACTGCGAAAATTTTTGAGAAGTGAACGAACTTTCTGAACATCTTCAGACTGACCTACACTACACTCCCATACATGCCATCAAGCAGTTCAGAGCCTGGTGTTGTGATGAGTGGATTTTCAATTTTTCTGTTCCTGGCCATGCCTAAACAAGCACAACTACATCCATTGTCTTGACCCAGGCAGAAAATATCATCTTTGTCTTCTTTGCAAAACACATACAACCACCTGCTTATGATTATGAATTAATACAGACACAATAAAAAAAGACATGATAATAAGTGAAAAATACATTTTTGTCTTGGTATCTTTACCTATTTGCTCAGGTCTTTTGTAATGGTTTTGATCATTCGATGCAGTGTGACTTGTAAAAATCTGTGAAAACTTTTGGGAAGTGAATGAACATCTGGGACATGAGACTGACCTTCACTTCACCCTCTTACATATCATCTCTCTCAGTTCACCACCTGCTGCCATGACAAGTGGATGTACAGTACAATTTTTTTGCTCATGGCCATGCCTAAAAACACATAGTTACACCCATTATGTCAACCCAGACAGAAAATATAATCTTTTTCCTCCCCTGCAAAGCACACGCAACCACCCAGTTAATGAGACAGCAACATATATTGCGAGTGTAAAAAGGTAAAACGATAGAGAAAGGTGAACGTGTTATAATGGAAAAATACGTTTTCCCTCGTCTGTAAACGTACAGTATTTGTTTCTGCTTAGTCTCTGTATTCATAATAAGTAAGTGCATTACAGTTCAGTTTTTAGCCATGCACATGGTGTGGGAGCTAGAAGTTGTGACTCAACTTCCGTATTGCTAATTGGATCTGACCCTCCACTTTCATCTTCTGTGGGAGAGCATAGCCTCGGAGGACATGCAATTTTCTCATTTTAGACTGAAAATCCAACCCTTTCAGTCCCTTTTCCAAGCATGGGCACAATGATAACTTTAAAAATAACTCGAAACTACCATAATCATATTTTATATCAAAAAGGTGAAAAAAATATTCATAATACAGTAATTTTTTTCCCCCAGCCATTCCTAACATATTATGTAATGAAATAATTTGATATCATCAACAAAAGTGATGATATCTAGGGTTGGTGGCGGTACAATCAGAGGAGAGGGAGAGTGGCCATGTGCAGTTTGCCACATGGGTGTGGGAAGTAATTCCATCTTGTGCAGTGTTTGTGATAAGTGGGTGCACAAGAGATGTAGTGGTATTAGAGGTAGACTGCGAGATAATGCTGATTTCATGTGTACGGTGTGTCGGGGAGAGCAGGCGGAGATTGTTAGGCGTGAGAGGGTTGAACTTGCAGGTGAGTCTCTTGAGTGTGTGGAGGAGTTTTGTTATTTGGGAGACATGTTATGTGCCGGAGGTGGGGCTGGAGTTAGCTCGGTTGCTAGAGTGAGAAGTGGTTGGAAGAAGTTCAGGGAGCTGTTGCCTCTCCTGACATTGAGAGGACTTTCCTTACGTGCTAAGGGGTCTTTGTATGCAGCATGTGTTAGGAGTGTGATGCTGTATGGTAGTGAGACCTGGGCAGTAAAGGAAGAAGATATTCGCAGGTTTAAACGTACAGAAATGACAATGATTAGGTGGATGTGCAGTGCGTCCCTGCGTGCAAGGCCTGGGGGGGCTGGGTTTACGATAGAAGAGTTGAGAGGTAGGATGGGACTGGAGTGTATTGGTGTTGTGATGAGGAGATGTAGGCTGAGGTGGTTTGGACATGTGGAGAGGATGGGGGATGATAATTGGGTACAGAGGGTGAGAAGTGTTAATATTGGGGGAGGGGTTGGGAGGGGTAGACCGAGAAAGACATGGGACGAGGTCATTAAATGTGACTTAAGGGTTAAGGGACTGAATAGGGAGGCTGCCAGAGATCGAGCAGCGTGGAGAGCCGCCATTAGGTGACCAAGGCCGACACATGCAAGCATGTTGGAGCCTTCAAAAATGAAACGAAACGATCATATCTCACATGTGTGCAACATTTCAGCACCATTGCATTATTTGGGGGGTAAAAACAAAAAATAACAACACCTGCGAAGTTGCACTGCGGCAGCACCTCTTGGCAGGTGATATCGGTTGCCGATATTTCTGCAACTTTCGCGCTCCATTGCACACCACAGAATGGTTCTAGGAAGTTGGGATTTGCACTGTTACGTGTGTCTGAACTTTCTCTTCAGTAAGGCAAGGGAAAAAAATCAGTTTTCGAAACTTCAGAAAATGGCCCCCCAGCCAGCCTGTGGTGTACAGAAAATTCCGCACTCTTGGCCACGGAGGGGTTAAATGTCAGGACCAACTTGCCTAGCCCTGGGCTCATACATTCCTCATGGTGGAATGTAGGATTGGATGATGAATGAATGATGAATGTTTGTTGTACTGTAGGACATAAAAGTATCGCTGCATAATATGCGTGAAACATTTGGGACCACGGAACGATAGTCACTGAAATACAGTAAGACCTCACTATAACGGACTAATTGGGGCTCAGGCCAGTCCGAAATATGCGATTTTCCGATAAAAGCGACATCCGGACTTACCCCTGCTATTCCGGACTTTTTCCGATATATCAGACATTAGTCCGGATTGCATCAGTAGTTTTCACCACCATTGCAGTATTGTACTGTGTTATACCTTCACTACATTAATCAAATGGTATAATAATACTGTACTATGCACTGAAAAACATGTCTTTTACTTGTCTTATTGTGGTGAACATAGCTGAAGTTGTCAGGCAGTCCGGACTGCTTTCTGGCTATATCGGACTTTTTCCGATATATAGGAGTTTAGTCCGGTAGCTCCTCGAGTCCGATAAAAGCGAATTCCGGTCCACTGAAGTCCGTTATATCGAGGTTTTACTGTACTGTACTAGTGTCCGACCTACCACATGATGGTAGACCTGATGTCAGGAGGTGTCACAAATCGCCAACTAACAATATCCTTTCACAAATGTATGGCAGATGCTATGTTTATATAAACATATTGTTCATATACAATGAGACGTTGGTAAACATCGGCAGTTAATCGAATGTCTTCAGTAGGCATCATACCCCCTGTGCTCCGTTACATTTGTGACCCGTAGTGCTTGGCGTGTGTTACATATCACATAATTTTTATTACTTTCCATTTACAACAAATTATTCATTAAGTTTTCATTCCCGTAATGAAAACCAAACTATTCAAAGGTAAAGTAATTTTTACTCCTTTTGTGTTACTGTCTTTGGTTTTGTGCAGGTGTAGGTTGGTGAATTCCAGAGTTTATAGCCTTTAGAATGAAAAAAAAAAAGAGTGAAATATGCCTACAATGTATACAAAAGTAATGTAATACAGTACTGTACACAGAAGAAATGTAATAATTTTTAAAATTTTGTGTATCACATAGTTATACATTAATTATGGTATCAAAAGAATTTTCATTGTGTTTTCAGTACTTTATTTTACTTTAATTAATGTTTGCATTTTGTGTTGGAATGACAGTAGAGTGACAATCTTATCAGTTAATCNGATGATAATATGTAAGCTTGAACATGTACCATATTATACTTTAATTAGTTTTTGCATTTTGTGTTCTCATGTGTCTACCCTTTCCTCATTAGTTTTTGCATTTTGTGTTCTCATGTGTCTACCCTTTCCTCTCCTCCTTCCTTCTTTCCTTCCTTCCTCCTCATTCTTTCCTTGTCATTCTGCTTACAGGTGACTTTACACTCCCTCTTCCGTCCTTCTTTCCTCCATTCTTTCCTCTTCCTTCTGCCTATGGGTGACTGAGTGACAAGCCAAATGGTTTCCTGTACACCAGGAATCATTTACTATACTGGGTGGTAACCATATAACCAAATTATAGCACCTGGTGGTTTAGTGGGTAATTATGGCACTCCAGTGGGATTGAGCCGGTGAAGGTTTATATCCAAGAGACGGTTGGGGTTTATTGCTCATCTTATGCCATTCAGGGATGAGTGAAGCTGGTCACTTTCATCTTAAATGTCAAGACCAACTTGCCTAGCCCCAGGGTTCTACGCTCCTCATGGGGCAACGTAGGATTAGCTGATGGATGGATGGATGACTGCGTTAGCAATCTTATCAGTTACTGAGATGATAACATGTAAGCTTGAATATTATCATCATCATTCCCACATGTTTTGAGTGACACCTTTTAGATCTGCTAAATTTTGTCGGAAACATAACTGACATCAGGTAAGTTTTACAGAAATAATAAAGTAATTACAGTATTTGTAAATTGACTGGATTTGTTAGATTTCATGCTGTGTATATGAATTAACTGATAGATATGAAATGCATTTAGCAAGCTGAAGCTGTTCATACTGTATGGAAATAAGCAACGTAGTAATGTAACATCTCTTGTTTATTTTGGATCCTTCAGTACCTTGTCTTATAAATGAAAATTGGGGTTAGGATGCTGTTAATGGTGGTGATGATATCTCATTGATTACTACTGGATTTTAAGAGTCTTGATTTAATATTCTAGATTCTAGTATATATGGTGTCAGTGAACAGATTTCCTCAGGAACTAACTAATTGGTGTTGTGATCTTCCTTTTAGGGTATCATACATAATGACCACTTTGGTTTCATCTGTCGTGAGTTGAATGGAGAGTTTCCATGCTACCTTGGCTATGTTTTCAAATGCCAGATGAGTTCCATCACTGATGAAATCATGCAAGGTAAGACATTTCATTGTGTCCAGTTCACTACATTATGTTCTAGTTTATTAAATTCATGATGAAAGTAACATTATTTAATCTTTTGTTATTTATGGTTTCACCCAGAAAAGTTGAGTTCACTGTGAAAACAATGATATAGAAGAGAAAATAGAGATCAAAAGTTGTGCAAGAGAGCACTTGCAGTGTATTCTGTTTTCCAAGTCAGTGTTAAAGTATAAAATGAGGTTGAAAAGTTAATTGAAAGCCATAAAAATTAATTTTTCAGAAATATGTTGCCAGTTTAGATTGATAATTATATGGATCAAAAACTGTTAGACCAGATAATGAATGCTGCTGAGAGGGTGTGGGAAAGTATGATTTGGTTGAGAGTGAAAATTGATTTGATGAATTTGGGTATTTACTGGGTAGGTTTATAGTCAGGCTTTTGCATGAGAAATTTATACTTTTTGTGGATTTAGAAAAAGCATTTAATTGGTTGCCCAGAGATATCATATGTGATCAGTGAGGAGATTGATTCTAGAGGATTGTTTGGTTTACATGATAAACCAAACAGTCCTCTAGAATGGTAAAGAATATACAGGTATGTGATGATTCAAGAACATGTGAGAATTAGATGAGTAGAGAGTGAGGAGTTTACAGTACACTAGATATCTTAATTGACTGATTGAGTCATATTTATGTTTTAAGCACCTTGTACTGTCAGAGGATATCAGATATGAGTTATTATGGGAGTTATATGCATATGAGGGAGGATGTGCAGTCTGCTGGTTTGGGAGTGAATGTGGGGAAGACAAAGATTATGTTTAGTGAGAGGGGAAAGATTTTAAGATTAAGAGAATAAAATTTTTCACCATTTTGATTGTGTAATAGAGATATCCTTCACTTGGTGATATTCTGGTTAATGCTGTTTTACTTTAATTATTCTGAGTTTTTTTTACACCCTTTTCCTGTTAACAGTACACAGTTTTGGCTTGAATGGTAAATCAGTGAGGCATAATTTAAGTACAAAAAAAAAAAAAAAAGCTATCTATCTACCAATCAGTTGACATCCTGTAAGGGGTGGCTTGAAATAAATCGCCTCCATGTCAACCTGTACTCCGCCATTTCACTGCCCTGCTCCCAGCTCGCACCCCCCTCTTTCATTTACCTCTCCACTCCATCTCTTCATCTTATCATTGGCCTCCCCCTCTCTCTCCCCCCCCTCCATCTCATCCTGGGTCTCACCCATCCTCTCCCCCCTCCATCTCATCCTTGGCCTCCCCCTCTCTCTCCCCCCTCCATCTTATCCTTGGCCTCCCCCTCTCTCTCCCCCCTCCATCTTATCCTTGGCCTCCCCCTCCCTCTCACCCTCCATCTCACTCACATACACTCTCCTTGTGAGTCTGTCACTCTCCATCCTCTCCACATGGCCATACCACCTCAGTGTGTTTCTCCTAATGCCTTCCATCACATCCACATCCACACCACAACGCTCCTTCATGTCCTCTTTTGTCAGTCTGTCTCTCCTCGTGACTGCATATGCTTCTCTCAAATAACTCTTTTCCACTGCTTTCACTCTTGACTTCTGTCCCTCCAACAAGGTCCAAGCTTCACTTCCATGCATTACAGTTGGTATCACAATACAGTAAAACCTCGATATAACGGACTTCAGTAGACCGGAATTCGCTTTTATCGGACTTGAGGAGCTACCGGACTAAACTCCTATATATCGGAAAAAGTCCGATATAGCCAGAAAGCAGTCCGGACTGCCTGACAACTTCAGCTATGTTCACCACAATAAGACAAGTAAAAGACATGTTTTTCAGTGCACAGTACAGTATTATTATACCATTTGATTAATGTAGTGAAGGTATAACACAGAACAATACTGCAATGGTGGTGAAAACTACCGATGCAATCCGGACTAATGTCTGATATATCGGAAAAAGTCCGGATTAGCAGGGGTAAGTCCGGATGTCGCTTTTATCGGAAAATCGCATATTTCGGACTGGCCTGAGCCCCAGTTAGTCCGTTATATTGAGGTCTTACTGTACTGTACTGTCATGCAACGACTTTCGCTTCCTTGCTCACTTGCCTGTATCTTATCACTGCTTTAAAAGAACCAGCAACCTTTCTTCCTTGTTGTACCCTTTCAAGCACTTCACCCTCTAAACTTCCATCCTTGCTCATCACACTACCCAAGTACTTAAATGCACTCGCATTTTCCATTTCCTCGTCATCCATCCTCACTGTACATTCACTGACTTCACTTCTCTCGAAGGCCATAATTTAACTCTTCCCTTCATTCACCTTTAGATTCCATTTCTTACACATTCTCCCAAATGCATTCACCAAGCCTTGCAGCTCCCTTTCTTCTTCACTTCACAACACAGTATCATCTGCAAACAACAGTACAGGGAGTTTCCAAACACTGCCCTTACTTATTAGGCTGCACCAATATCCACTGCCCTGCCTTGCATCTCTTTTATAACCCCATCCATATACCATGGAGACGTGACACATTCCTGTTTCAATCCAACCTTCAAATAGAAAACTTCACTCAGTTCACTGTCCACACACACTGCAGCTTCATGGCCTTCAACAACTTGTCATGTACTCCATATATTCTTAATACTTTCCACATTCCTTGTCTATCCACCCTGTCATATGCTTTCTACAAATCCATGAAGACCACATACAACCTCTTTCCCTTCTCTAGAAACTTTTCTGCCAAAGAACTAAGAATATCTGATCTACCCAACCCCATCCCTTTGTAAAACCTCCCTCCTCTTCTCCAACTTATTCCTCTGTAATTTTCCTGTCTCTGTCAATAAGTATCCTACTGTATACTTTTCCTGTTACACTAGAAATGCCCCTATGATTACTACACACTTCTTTTTCCCCATTTTCTTTGTCCATCCATCCATCTATCATCCAATCCTATGTTGTCCCATGAAAAGCGCAGGAGCCCGGGGCCAGGCAAGTTGGTCTTGCGATTTAAGATGAGAGAGACCAGCCTCACTCATCCCTGAGTGGCATTATGTGAGCAACAAACCCCAACCACCCCTATTTTCTTTGTACAGGGGAGTAATTATACCTGACTTCCACTCTTGCAGGACTTTAACGTCCTCCCAGGCTGTAATGTGAAAATGAGTGATATGTGCATAAAATTGTGGAACGTCACAGATTATGTGACATGGTTCTTAAGGAGTGGGTGGTGAAGAAGAGGACCTATGCGCCTAGGAGGAAAATGTGGAAATTGAAAAACCAAGCAGTAAGGGATGCCTTCCATCATTTCACCATCCATACGCACTGCAGCCATAGCACCCTCATACGTACTCTTCACATCATTCAGCATCTTCCGATTCATCTATCATCCAATCCTACGTTGCCCCATGAGGAGCTAGGAGCGCAGGACTAGGCAAGTTAGTCCTGACATGTAAGATAAGAGTGACCAGCCTCACTCATCCCTGAGTGGCATTTCATGAGCAATAACCACCAGCCACCCCTTGGATATAAACCTTCACTGGCTAAATCCAATTGGAGTGCTGTAATTACCCACTATACCACCAGGCGCCAAAGTTTGGTTATGTGGTTACCACCATCCATCATCCAATCTTATGTTGCCCCATGAGGAGCGTAGAAGCCTGGGGCTAGGCAAGTTTGTCCTGACATTTAGGATGAGAGTGACCAGCCTTACTCATCCCTGAGTGGCATTACATGAGCAGTAAACCCCAACCACCCCTTAGATATAAATCTTCACCAATTCAGTCTGACTGGAGTGCCATAATCACCCACTAAACCACCAGGCACCAAAATTTGGTTATATGGTTACCACCCAGCATAGCAAATGGTTTCCTGGTGTACAGGAATCTATTTGGCATGTCACTCAGTGTAGAGTCACCCACAGGCAAAAGGGAGAGGGAAGAATGAAGGAGAGAAAGATAGATGAGGGAGTGTAAAGTCACCCATAAGTAGCAGGACGAGGAAAGAATGAAGGAAAGAATGACAGAAGAAGAAGGAAGGAAAGAAGGTTGGAGGAGAGGAAAGGGCAGACACCTGAGAGCAGCACTACCTCGAGTATATTCTTAATATTTTCCACATTCCTTGTCTGTCCATTTTAATATGCTTTCTCCAAATCCGTGATGGCCGCATACATTTTCTTTCCCTTTTCTAGAAACATTTCCACTAAAGATCTAAAGATGAATGTTGATCTACACAGCCTCATCCCTTCCTAAAACCTCTCTGTTCTTCTCCAACTGATTCCTTTGTTATTTCTCTAACTCTGTCAATAAGTATCCTACCATATGCTTTTCCTGTTACACTAAGAAGACAAATGCTCATGATTCCCAAACACTTCTTTTTCCCCATTTCGATTTTACGCGGAATGAATATACCTGACTTCCAATCTTCCAGGACTCTACCTTCCTTCCAGGCCAATCTGCACATCTACCATATTGTCAGGGGAAAATGAGAGTTTGCTCTGGCGAGGTCGCCAGATGTCAGGGGAAAATGAGATTTTTCCTCTGGCGTGTCGCCAGATGTCAGGGGAAATTTAAGTATTCCCAAGAACTTTGAAATATTGTATAATTGGTATACAATGTATAGCTAAGTGTGCTATGTCAATTCTCTAGGGTCGAGAATTACAAACTTCCTCAACGGCACGCAGGAGAGAACTAGACAGAGTACTCTATTGAGCTGCAATATTGTACCGTTGGCCTACGAGAAAGTTTCTTCTCCCCCCCCCAACAATCAAAAAAAATTATAATAATAATAATAACAACAGGCTCTTGGCTGAGCCAACTCCCAGCTAGCACAACGGATTTAAAAAGTGATGTCAAAACTGGCCTAAGTACCGGCCGTGATTTAATTCAAAAGTTGTGCTAACGCAGAGTAGCAAACTGTATTAAATAACAGAGTGGAGTAATTAAACACAGTTAACAACTTTAACAAAGCTCAAGAAAAGAACTGTGAATTTATTAATTACAAAGAAATGAATTTACGTTACATGAAATTCAAATCAAATAAAGGAATGCACTCACTCGCTCAAACACTCAGATAACGGCTAAATATTTCAAAAAGCTTAGCCTAGGAAAAAACCAGAAAATACTGATCGGTATGGATGAAACAGAGCTGCTGTGACGATCACCAACGTGGGTGGGGCTGCAGGAGACACGCCAATACAAGCTGAAATCTGAAAACGCTAGAAAAGCACAGAGCCTTTGAGAGGCGTCCCGCGTCGCGCCGCGTCTACAAGCAAACTGAGCTCCCATTCAAATCGGCGGCGCGACGAGTGTGGGAGATGCGCGCGCCGGCGTGTAACGGCTAACGCGCCAACATACAATTGAAATTTACGGGACGATGTCACGACTCACTCAACACAACGTTACAATGTAGAAAATTCGTGACACATATCCATTCTACCACTATCTTTCCCCCATGCTTCAGCATTTTACCACACCATCCAACAATTCCTAGGGCTTTCCTCATTTTGATTTTCTTCATTGCTTCCACTGCTTCCATCCTACTGATCTCTTCTTCCCTTCTCACCTCCCTCCTTCTCCCAACCATTCCCCAGCCTCTTCTGTTCACATTACAGTACTTTCATTCTCTATGTTTGACAGTTCCTTAAAGTGTTCTCTCCATCTGCTCACTTGTTCACCCTTCTTCACTATCAGTCTACCATTTTTATCTTTCATTCCCGTACTAACTTTTTTATCACCCTCTCTAACTTTCTTTATCTCTTTCCAGAGCATTTTCTTATGTTCCCTCCACTTTACACTCAAATTCCTTCCAAATTCCTCATCCACTATCTTATTACTCTCTCTTAATAGTCTTTTCACATCTCTCTTCCTCTCTACATGTAACTCACTCTCTGTCTCTCAGCTTCCTCCATGCCACTGCTTTCCACAGCTTGTCTCACCTCTTCATTCCACCATGCTGTTCCTTGCAACCCCATTTTGTCTTCTCTTCACCCCACACACCGCGTCACATGCTACACAGATTTCATCTTTGAATATCTTACACACACCTTCCACATTTTGATTTTCTTCATTGCTTCCACTGCTTCCATCCTACTGATCTCTCTTCCCTTCTCACCTCCCTCCTTCTCCCAACCATTCCCCAGCCTCTTCTATTCACATTACAGTACTTTCATTCTCTATGTTTGACAGTTCCTTAAAGTGTTCTCTCCATCTGCTCACTTGTTCACCCTTCTTCACTATCAGTCTACCATTTTTATCTTTCATTCCCGTACTAACTTTTTTATCACCCTCTCTAACTTTCTTTATCTCTTTCCAGAGCATTTTCTTATGTTCCCTCGACTTTACACTCAAATTCCTTCCAAATTCCTCATCCACTATCTTCTTACTCTCTCTTAATAGTCTTTTCACATCTCTCTTCCTCTCTACATGTAACTCACTCTCTGTCTCTCAGCTTCCTCCATGCCACTGCTTTCCATAGCTTGTCTCACCTCTTCATTCCACCATGCTGTTCCTTGCAACCCCATTTTGTCTTCTCTTCACCCCACACACCGCCTCACATGCTACACAGATTTCATCTTTGAATATCTTACACACACCTTCCACCCCTCTCATCTGCTCTAGATCATATTTACACAGTCACTTCTCCACTGCTCTCTTATGTCATACATTTTCTCCATTCTATTGTTGTCAGGGGGAAAATGAAGATGCATACCTATGGGCACTAGTTATAACTATCGAGTTGATTATCACGAGAGAATCGACTCGTGAAATCAAGTAGCGATTTCACTTTTATGCTGGCTTACTTCGCCAATTCTTTAGAGTCGAGAATTTATAAACTTTCTCAACAGTACACAGCAGAGACTAAATGCTCAAGAAGGCTGTATTACTGTACTGTTGGCCTCTGAGAAAGTTAGTTTCTCCCCTTAACATTCAAAAGATAATAATAATAATAAACAGGATCTTGGCTGAACCAAACTCCTAGCTTGCACAACATATTTAAGAATTAATACCAAGAGCTGGCCTAAGAACCAGTCGTGATTAACCTGCCTAGTCCCGACCGGTTTTTTTACCCAGCCTACCCCCAGATCCTGACCGATTTTCGACTTTTTGTTTTTTGGCTGAAACCTTTGTTTTTGGTGAGAAACATCGAAAATTCATAGTGAAATCGCGATCCTGAGGTAAAAAAATGTTGATACAGGTATCATTCAACCTTACGTTTTCCTTCTTTTTCAGGGTACCTGGCTAAGAAAACGAACTATGGAAGGGTTGACTAATTCAAGCCACTTTAAATTACGTATTTATTTCATTTATTTGGTACGAATTTATGTGTAGTAAAAGTCTATATTGGTTTTCACACAGTAATATAGGCATTTATAAGCATTGTTCACTTACCCAAAACCCCAGTATATAGTACTTTCCTTTACGACATTACCACCTCATCACTTCTGTTTGTTTCTACCTCTAGCTTCTTTGTTTCTTTGTCCTCCACCTCAGGAATCACTTTCATCGTGAATTTCATCATTAGAGAGACCGTGGGGCAACATACCTTAACTGGCTAAGTTACTGCTAACAGGTGACTTGCCCAGTGTGGGGGGAAGGGGGGGTTAGGAGGGGCCAGGCAGTATCCCCACTTGACAGCAGGTAGAGGAAGGTCTCCCACATATGCCTACCAAAAATCACCCGCGAATGTTGAAAAAGTGCACACAATGGGCCTTGCAATTGCGTGACGTACGATGCACGTCATTGGATCTGTCCGTGGAAAAAAGTAGCGACGTGCATCGTACATCGATGGGACTCGGCGGGTTAATATAAGTTGTGCTAAATTGGAGTAGCAAGAGTGTACTAAATACAGTAAAACCTCGATATAACGGACTTCAATAGACTGGAATTCGCTTTTATCGGACTCGAGGAGCTACCGGACTAAACTCCTATTTATCGGAAAAAGTCCGATAGAGCCAGAAAGCAGTCCGGACTGCCCGACCTCTTCAGCTATGTTCACCACAATAAGACAAGTAAAAGACATGTTTTTCAGTGCACAGTACAGTATTATTATACCATTTGATTAATGTAGTGAAGGTATAACACAGTACAGTACTGCAATGGTGGTGAAAACCACTGATGCAATCCGGACTAATGTCTGATATATCGGAAAAAGTCTGGATTAGCAGGGGTAAGTCCGGATGTCGCTTTTATCGGAATTTCGCATTTTTTGGACTGGCTTGGGCCCCAATTAGTCCGTTATAGTGAGGTCTTACTGTATGTGGGGAAATCAAACATGACTGTTACATTTAACCCGCTGAGTCCCATCGACGTACGATGTACGTCGCTACTTTTTTCCACGGACTGACCCAACGACGTACGCAATTGCAAGGCCCATTGTGTGCACATTTTTCAACATTCGCGGGTGATTTTTGGTAGGCATATGTGGGAGACCTTCCTCTACCTGCTGTCAAGCGGGGATACTGCCTGGCCCCTCCTAACCCCCCCCTTCCCCCCTCCCCCCCACTCTGGGCAATTCACCTGTTAGCAGCAACCTAGCCAGTAAAGGTATGTTGCCCCACGGTCTCTCTAATGACGAAGTTCACGGTGAAAGTGATTCCTGAGGTGGGGGACAAAAAAACAAAGAAGCTAGAGGTAGAAACAAACAGAAGTGATGAGGTGGTAATGTCATAATGAAGGTGCCATATACTGGGGTTTTGGGTAAGCGAACAATGCCTATATTATTGTGTGAAAACTATTATAGACTTTTACTACACATAAATTTGTACCAAATAAATGAAATAAATACGTAATTTAAAGTGGCTTGAATTAGTCAACCCTTCCATAGTTTTTCTTCTTAGCCAGGTACCCTGAAAAAGAAGGAAAACGTAAGGTTGAGTGACACCTGTATCAACATTTTTTTACCTCAGGATTGCGATTTCACTATGAATTTTCGATGTTTCTCACCAAAAGCGAAGGTTTCAGCCAAAAAACAAAAAGTCAAAAATTGGTCGGGATCTGTGGGTAGGCTGGGTAAAAAACCGGTCGGGACTCGGCGGGTTAACAAAGCTCAAGAAAACGAACTGTAAATTTATTAATTACAAGAAAATAAATTTATGTTACATGAATCTATTCAAAATCAAGATGGAGAAATGCACTCACTCAAGCACTCAGACAAATAACTAAATAAAGCACTGAGCTAAATAACTAAGAACCTTAAACCTAGGAAAAACAAAAGAAATACTAATCAGTAATGAGACCGCCGCTAATACAGTCGATCACCAGGCTGGTGGCAGCCTCAGGAATTCACGCCGATACAGCCGAGACTTCTGAGATCGCTAAGAAAAGAGACCCGCTCGGGCATTATGCACAGCACATCCACTCTCCGTGACCATCTGTTGGACGACTGACTCGATGCTTGATCTGAACAGAGGCTTCATGTGAAAGGGGTGTGGCCACCTAACGGCTAGGGAGGCAAGAAACAACAATTCAGAAATTATCGCTCAGAGGAATGCACTGTCTGTACATAAAGACAATCACTCGCGAAAGAATGACGAAAGTTTTGAAAATTTGATGCAAATATAAGTACACGAGTGAACGGTTGAGAGAATCGCGAATTCTCACGGACTTCAGAACTGTTCATCGTTCCTACAAATCACTCGGTCACGATTCACGATACATAATATCACGATGTAGAAAATTCGTGACAATTGTAACCTTTCTACCCTCCTTTCATGGACAACATCCTCTTGTCCTTCTCTTCTTCTGGTCATTATGTTAAAGAGATATAAATAGCTTCACAATATTATACTGGGTGTAACGCAGCGTATGACAAAAACTTACACCAATGATCTATCATGTAATTCTGAGTATATTTTGTTCTATAAACATATACTCTTTGTGACCCCAGTTCAGTACCCAGCATTAGGCTGTTTGAGTGTAAAAGTTTTGTGGGTTCCAGGTGTCATCGGGTGGGAGCTTCGCAGGGTGACGGGAGATGAGTATTACAGTAAAACCTCGATATAACGGACTTCAGTAGACCGGAAGTCGCTTTTATCAGACTTAAGGAGCTATCAGACTAAATTCCTATATATCGGAAAATGTCTGATAAAGCCAGTAGCAGTCTAGACTGCCTGACCACTTCAGCTATGTTCACCACAATAATATAAATAACAGACATGTTTATCATTGTACAGTACAGTATTATTATATATATTACACCATCTGATTAATGCAGTGAAGTTATAACACAGTAAAGTACCACAATGGTAGTCAAAACAGTTTATAAACCGTTCATGCAATCCGGACTGATGTCTGATATATCGGAAAAAGTCTGGATTAGCAGGGGGAAGTCCGGATGTCGCTATTATCGGAATTTCGCATTTTTCGGAATGGTTTGGACCCCAATTAGTCCGTTATAATGAGGTCTTACTGTATTAGCTTATTCTGTACTGCTCATGAAAATCCCATATCCTATCAGTACAAACGAATTTGAAGAAGAAACTTTACATAGTCTATTGATTCTTTAACATAAAGCCATGCATTCCTGCAATTCTTTTGCACAAATCAACTGTAATTAAGGATTAAATTCAAATTTTATGGATTGCAAGGGAGTACGGAGGGAGGAGAGGCTGGTGTATTGTTGCCAGTTGTGTTTGGTTTGTGGGCTACTGCTACCAGCATTATCATAACACCCACAGCTCATGTAATGAAACAACATTATTGTAAAGTGAGATTAGCGTCACTTTAAGTCAGGAAGAGTATTATTTATTACAATCTTTTATGCTGCAAGGAAACGTGGCACCAATGGGTATCTCCACCTGTATTCCCTGGCTGTAGCACTGGCATTACCATCCCAGAATACGTAAAAATAGACGATATCTGCATATTCCTCATTTCTGTACGTACGTGGCATGCTGTTTCATGAACAAGTGAAGCTGAAACCAGTGAACAACTGAACATGGAGAACAATATTTGAAGTGTGTTCCTCGCCTGCAAATTTTCCCGTTCAAATAACACCGTGGACGCAGGGTTGCCAAGTCCTTATCATCAATCTTGCTAGTGTATCCCTGAAAACTTGCTAAAATGTCACTAGATAGTAAACACTGCAAAACATCGCTAGAAAAGACGATTAATCACTCGAATATCACCTAAAAATGGCAAAAATATCACATTGCCAGATGTTAAATCGTGATGCTAGGTAGAAGCAAAAAATAGGTCTAGCTGCAAAGTCATTAAATTAGCAACCCTGCATCACTATTCTCAAGTCACCTTCATATGAAAGCAATGGTGTCACATGTACTTGAAGCAGAAAAATTGTAATGAATAATATCACTACTCCTTACTAAGTGACTCTAGTCATGCATTACAATAATGTTTTTTTCACTGAATGAGCTGTGGGTGTTATGATAATGCTGGTAGCATTAGCCTACAAACCAAACATTACAAAACTGGCAACAGTACATCAGCCTCTCCTACCTCCGTACTCCCTTGCAATCCATAAAATTTGAATTTAATTCTTAATTACAGTCGATTTGTGCAAAAGAAATGCAGGAATGCATGACTTTATGTTAAAGAATCAATAGACTACGTAAATTTTCTTCTTCAAATTCGTTTGTACTGAGAGGATATGGGATTTTCATGTGCAGTACAGAATAAGCTAATAATACTCGTCTCCCATCGCCCTGTGAAGCTTCCACCCGATGACACCTGGAACCCACGAAACTTTTACACTCAAACAGCCTAATGCTGGGTACTGAACTGGAGTCACAAAGAGTATATAGTTATAGAACAAAATATGCTTAGAATTACATGATAGATCATTGGTGTAAGTTTTTGTCATACATCACGTTACACCCTGTATATGTGAAACTACAGGTGACTTTTCCCTCTCTCTTCTGTCTTTGTTTCCTTCATTCTTTCCTCTTCCTTCTGCCTGTGGGTGACTTTACACTAAGTGACAAGCCAAATGGTTTCCTATACACCAGGAAACAATTTACTACATTGGGTGGTTACCATATAGCCAAATTATGGTGCCTGGTGGTTTTGTGGGTAATTACAGCTCTCCGGTCAGATTGAGCCGGTGAAGGTTTATATCCAAGGATTGGTTGGGGTTTATCTCTCACATAATTCCACTCAGGGATGAGAGGCTGGTCACTCTCATCTTAAATGTCAGGACCAACTTGCCTATCCCCGGGCTTCTGCGCTCCTCGTAGGGCAACATAAAATTGGATGATGGATGGAGAAAAAAATAATTTATGCTAACTTTAGTTTTGTATACTTTTAGGTACATTTGAGGCTAATAATGGAAAATTCAGTTAAGTGCCATAAAATATCAGCACTTTTGCACCACAAAGCATCAAGACATAGTCCTGTTCAGTCAGCCATCTCTTCTTTTCATGAAACTTAGCTGTAACCACCATTTCCTTTCATATTCCAACAGTTGTTCTCTTTGAAATGAAGACTTTGGGAAGTACAGTGCTGTACAGTACACAGTTATGAACTTGGTAATGCTAGCTTTTCCACTGAACATCTAGCATACAAATATGTTAGGATATGAATGTAACTGTAGTCTTATTAAAATCCTGAAAGTTGTTGGTAAGTATTTGGGAGCAGTTGTGATGAGTTGTATGCTGAGATGTTCAAGTTCAATGGGGAGAGTGGCATTGAAATGTTTTCTGGAAATATATAAAAAGGCTTGGATGAGTTGAGCTTGTACCAGTAGTGGAGCTTGTATCAGTAGAATGGAAAAAGACTGTGATTGTAGCCTTATACAGTACAAGCATAAATTTGATTGAAGTGCTTGCAGAAATTATTGTAATGTCTTTTGACTGTTATGGGGAAGCTATATATGAAAGGATTTTTTTGGAAGTAAGAAATACATCAGAAGGTCTGGTGAATGATGAACAGGATGACTTCAGGAGTGAGACTTTTGAAAGGATTGTAAGATATTTTTGATAATTTTGGATTTGGAAAAGCATACAACAAGAGAAACAGAGAGATTTTGGAAGTTTCTTTTTGTATTCATGATTCAGATTGAAAGATGTTGATTGCATTAAGAGATTTTGTGATGGTAGTGAAGCTTGTAGGATAGTTGGGGTATCTAAGCAAGTGACATAAGGTCAGTGTTGGAGTAAGGCAGGGTGGTATAATGTCCCGTGGCTGTTCATTATATAGTAGGATGGGGTTAAGAGAGTGGTAAAAACTTGAGTTATGGGGAGAGGAATGAGACTGATTATGAATGGTGAAGGGTGAAGTATCTTAAATCAGATAATGCTATGTTACTTGCCATGAGTGGACAAAAGCATGACAGACTGGTGCAGAGTTATGTGGATATCTGAACATATCAGTGCTTTGAATGTAAATGTGGATAAGAGTAAATTAATGGTTGTTGAGAGAGAAGATGACTCAGTGTTATGACGAATTGAGAGAGACTTGAATTGGTGAGCGAGTTAGGAGCAGTAATAGAAAAGCAAGGTAAGTGTGCAAAGGAAGCAGAAAGTTGAGTAGCACAGGGAAGGAGAGTGACTGGTTCTGTGAAATCACTATAATAAAACAATGGTCTGATTATAAGAGCTGCAAGGCTTGGTGAATGAGGGTGGGAGAGTGTATAAGAAATAGAATCTAAGTGTGCATGTAAGGAAGAGTAAAGTTATGATCTTTGAGAGATATGAAGTCACTGAATGTACATTGAGGTTGGATGAGGAGGAAATGGAAAATGTGAGTGCATTTAAGTACTTAGTGTGATGAGCAAGGATGGAAGTTTAGAGGGTGAAGTGCTTGAAAGAGTACAACAAGGAAGAAAGGTTGCTGGTTCTTTTAACCCCTTAACCACGGGGTTCTCGGAGGCACGCAGTTCCCATCCCACGGGGCAAATCCGTGCTCCAACTGACTTTTTAAAAATATTTGCCAAAAATCAGTTATTAGTCCTAGAATATTATGATTACATATGCATTTGGCATATACCTTCAGCTTTCTTCTGGGATGTTTTTTTTAGCACTTGTCGACTACCATAGGACTTGTGGAGACTTCTGAAGTTGGGTAACTAAGTCTCCACCTTACACTTCCCGACATCCCTTAATATGAATACCACTGCCTGATATTAACACTAGAAACATTATTCAGTGACAGTAATCCCTCCACTATCTGACGTAATAGAGCCAAAGGCATGTCCAGGCAGTGGTCTTGTCCGGATAGTGGCCCTGAAGCTCCAGCACCGGTCATTCATGACCCTAACCTAACCTAACCTAAATCAGAAAACTACCTTCCTACCTCCCTACCGGACATGCATAGCACATATTTAGGTCCCCTTTCACATAAATAATGCACACAAAGCATGAATTAATTGAATTTTAACCAAAAAATGATGATTTAGAGGTGAGTGAGGCATAGGTGCTCAGAACTTACCACCATAGTATAAGTAAGTATCGGACATGGAAATCACCTTTTCTCACATTTTATGCACTAAATTATTGGATACAAAGCATCAAATACAGTAAATGATGTAAATTGTTACCAGAAAAATGGTTAGGTTAGGTTAGGTTATGACAGGATATGAAATTCACTGGCATTCATCTTTTTCACAGGTGGTGCACTTCAATACTAGTGGTAACAATGCATGAAAAAATTAAATTAAAAGCAGGAAATTATGATTAACATTTATGGTAATTTTTTNTTTTTTTACCAATTTACAGCATGCTGAAAACAGGTTAGACATGAAAATCATTATGGAAATCATCTTTCACACAGTTTATGCATGAGATTAATGATATGGAAAGAACAAAACAAGGAATTTTGATGAAGTTAGGGTACTTACGAGAATGATGCCGCCGTCCTGATGTATAACCCGCTCGGTCATCTCAGACTCTGGCAGTAAGACCTTGCACCTGACACACCTTAGCACTTCCGCTGCACTTTACACTCACCAGCACTTCTCACCAGCACTTTCCACAATGTTTTCTTTTGCATACCTTGCATCACATCACTTCATTGCACTGTACATAACAGTAAATTCCCGTGTGGTCTAGTGACGAGTCCTGGAGAATTTAGTCAATCTCAGCATACTTAGGAGTAAACATCACCTTCCTCTCCATGTTCCGTCTGGTTTTCGAAGCGAAATCAGCCGTGTACTGCTGTAGTTTGTCTCGGGACTTCTTGATATCAAACAAAGTGGAGCGAGGGAGGTTGAATTCACGGAGGATCCGTGATGTCGGGCACCCGGCGTCCACCTTCTCCAATACCTCCCTCTTCTTCTTCAGAGTCAGAACCACTTTCTTCCTCTTCTCAGGTGGCGGGGCCATCATCACACACATGATGAAGAAGGTGCAGAGCAGCATCAAGCCCTGCAGGAGGTAGGGTATCACCACAAAACCAAGCACATCAGAAGTCATTTTGAGAGTGTGTTGATGAGCCAGGAGCAGAGCGGGAAGTGAGACCGTGACAGAGGCGGGAGGCGTGAAATCACGGCTGTTTGGCGCGCGTGGGAAATTCAAACTGACGCGGTCCAAAAATATCGGATTTTTTTCTGATTTTTTCGAATTTGTGGGCATTTTGGGGGTCGGACAGCCTACGATGTCCGAATAGTGATGCATCTGGATAGTGGACATCCGGATAGTAGGGAGATTACTGTAGTTTGGAATCCATACTCCCCCCAAAAAATAAAAACACTGTGAAAGCAATGTTAAATATGAGCGCGTACGAGCCTCCCACTCGCGCTAATTCGCCGCTCGTATTGTCATTTCTTATTCACATATACACTCATACTTTATTATTTCTAGTACTTTATTACACTTTTATATATCTACAGTCCTTTACCGCTTCCCACACGATGTTTAGTATGGGTAGAGGTCACAGGGCTTTTTATAATGGGCGCAAAAGCAGCAGAAATGGAGGGGCGCGACTTCGACGTGCCTCCACGTTGAAGGACGACAGTGAACTGAGATGTACGTATCTCGGTAGCCAAGAGTTGAAAATGGCAGCTGCTAATGTTTATGCTAAGAAATAAGTCGTAGGAAATCTAGACAATACATAATAAATTAGGTAGTTCCAGGTGAATATAAATATCACTCAGGCTTCTCCCTTCCTTTCTTATATACATTTATATTACGAGAATAGCTCATACGGCATATTTCACAGGGAAAAAAGCAGGGGAAATTAGCGAACGAGTGCATGTTGGATGTTGCCAAGTGATAATTAGCCAATTCCAGGTGTATGGCACTATCAATTACCTTATATTTTTATATATATATTATTTTGTATAAGAATAGGGCATAGGGCTCATTTCAATGGATGAAATCAGTGGAAAAATCTGGGGAAGATTTACGTAGTGCAGAGCGGCTAAGCAGACGACGCGAGAGGGTAGTGGAGGGGTGGTAGGGAGGGGAGTCTAGAATGGGGGGAAAATGACTAAATTGTCAACAATAGATGGGAGTCGTTTCATTTCGTTTCATTTTTGAAGGCCGCAACATGCTTGCATGCGTCGGCCTTATTGGATTGGAGCGTGTAGCATTTTATGACCGGATGCCCTTCCTGATGTCTACCAATGACCCTTGGGTGGATTCGATCCTCCGACCCTACGGCCAGAGGGGAGCGCTCTAACCCACTGAGCCACGGCTGCTACGTACTGATGACATTAGCAGCTCTGACTATTGTTGGACATTGGCAGTGCTGATAGATGATACAAGTCACCACCTGAAAGCCCGGGCGAGTTCAAAACAACGCAAAATCACAAAAGTGATGCCCCGCGGTACGATCCATTGCGCCCGAGCATCACGGAAGTGATGACCCGCTGTTAAGGGGTTAAAGCAGTGATATGAAACAGGGAAGTGAGCATGGAAGTGAAAAGTTGCTGCATGACAATGTTGTGATACCAACTCTTAACATAACATATGGAAGTGAAGCTTAGACCTTGTTGGAGGGATGTATGTCAAGAGAGAGAGCAGTGGATATGAGTTGTTTGAGAGGAGCATCTGGAGTCACATGGAGAGACAGACTGACAAATGAGGAAGTGAAGGAGCGTTGTGGTGTGGATGTGATTGGAAGTGTTAGGAGAAACACATTGAGGTGGTTTGGCCATGTGGAGAGGATGGAGAATGAGAGACTGACAAGGAGAGTATATGTGAGTGAGGGGGAGAGGGAGGGGGAGGCCGAGGATGAGACGGAGGGATTGGGTGGAGAGGTATATGAGAGAGGGGGGTGTGAACTGGGAGCAGGGCAGTGAAATGGTGGGGGACAGGATGACATTGAGGTGATTTTTGTTTGTGGCCACCCCTTATGGGATTAAGGTGTCTGGCAGTAGATAGATAGATAGACTAGAGAAGCGAGGTAAATGTGCAAAGGAAGCAGAAAGTTGAGTAGCACAGGGAAGAAGAGTGACTGGTTCTTTGAAGGCACTGTTATGAAACAAAGGTCTGATTATAGCAGTTGTGAGAGGCTTTCATCATGGAGTTTTAGTGTGTAGTTTAACATTTGAAGTCACTGTTATGAAACAAAGGTCTGATTATAGCAGTTGTGATAGGCTTTCATCTTGAAGTTTTAGTGTGTAGTTTAACTTGTGGATGTAAGACTTTGGTGTGGCATGAAGATGAAAAGTCAAGAGTAAGGGCAGTAGAAATAGGTTTATTGAGTAATGTGCGTGTGTGTGTAGTATGTGGTATATTAATATATATATCAGTATGCTACATATATATATATATATATATATATATACAGTATATGTATATATATTTTTCTTCATCGTCATCTTCATCAGCCATTACAGGTCCACTGCTGAACAAAGGCCTCCCTCAACCTTCTCCACGAATTCCTTGACTGAGCCAATCTTTGCCACGTTTTCCCTGCAAATTTCTCTATCTCATCTCTCTACCTTCTGTCTGGCCTTTTTCTGTTCTGCTTACAATCTCTTGATTTCCAGTCAGCCAACCTCTTGCTCCATCGGTTATCACTTATTCATGCTGCATGGCCTGCTTATTTCTGTTCTTTTATAACTTCTATAATATCTTTGATTTTAGTCTGCTCTCTCACCCAGGTTGATCTTTTCCTGTCTCTTAAAGATATTCCCAACATTGACCTTTCTGTTTCTCTCTGAGAACAGATTAATTTATTTTCCATTGATTTTGACAGTTTCCAGGTCTCACAACCATAAGTCATAGCTAGAATTATACATTCGTCATATACTTTTCCTTTCATAAAAACTGGCAAGCTACTTTTCATAATGTCTTTATGTTTACTGAAAGCTTTCCATCCAATTGTAATGTGTCTTTTTATTTCGCTATCATGATCTTTTGTTAATTTAGTATTTGTCCCACGTAATTGTACTCCTCGACTTCTTCAAGAATTTCTCCGCTTATTCTGATGATGCTCTTTGGTGTATTTGGGTTAAACATTAGTTTTACTCCGGCTCATCTTTAGCCCTACTTTGAGACTTTCCGTGCTCAAGTCATTTAACATTTCTTGCAATGTCTCTGCTGTTTCTGAGATTAAGACAAAGTCATCTGCAAATCTTAAATGGTTTAACTTTTCTCCATCTATGTTCACTCCTTTGTTTTCCCAGTCTAGCTTTCTGAAAATACTTTCTAGCATGCTGTAAGTAATTTTTGGTGAAATTGTATCTCCCTGGCGCACGCCCGTCTCATTCTTAATTTTTTTGAGTCCTTATGTAATTTAACTGTAGCAGTTTCCTATTTATATATGTTTTTGAGCAGTTTTACAATGTTCTCATTCACCCCTTGTTCTCGCAGTGAATTTATAATTGCTGTGTGCTACACTGAATTGAAAGCCTTTTTGTAATCAACAAAACCTAAGCACAGTGGTTTATTATATTCTGTAGTTTTCTCAATGAGCTGATTCATTGTGTGTAGATGATCAGTAGTCTAGTACCTGCTTTGGAATCCTGCCTGTTCACGAGGTTGGTTTTCCTCCAAATTTTTTGTTATTCTGTTCATAAGGACTTTATTGGAGAGTTTATATCCATCCATCCATCATGAGGAGCGTAGGAGCCCGGGGCTAGGCAGTTTGTCCTGACATTTAAGATGAGATTGAAGAGTTTGTAAATGGCTGATAATAAGTTAATGGGTCGATAGGTACTAAGATCTTTTGAGTGACCTGTTTTGTAAAGTAAAATAACTATTGCATTACACTATGTTTTGGGAATTGTCTTCTTTTTTATACACTGAGTTGATAAGTGAGTGAGCCTACTTTGTACTTCTACTCCAGCATCCAACTCTACTTCTGTGCCTTCCCTCTTTTCATATTTTTAAGAGAAATATTTACTTCGTTTGGTGTTACCTCAGGTATGTTGCTCGTGTCAACTGAAAAGTTAGCTATCGGTACTACGGTCTTTGATGCATACTGTTCTTTGTAAAATTCTTGAACTCTCTTCACCATCTTATCTCTGCATTTAATGACTTCACCATTTTTGTCTTTCAGTGATGTAATTTGTTGCTTTCCTAGTGCCATTTTACTTCGGACCTGTTTCATACTTTTTCCTTTTTTGATGATTTCTTTGATCTGATCTATGTACAGTATCTCTTTCTTTTTCTTCTCTTTGTCTTTTGTTGATAAGCTTATTTAATTTCTCTCATTCTGTTTAATCTTTCTTTGTTTTTACGTTAATTTCCTTTCTTTTTTTATAAGCTCGTGTGTCTTTTCTGACTACAGTAAGACCTCACTATAACGGACTAATTGGGGCCCAAGCCAGTCTGAAAAATGCGAAATTCTGATAAAAGCTACATCCGGACTAACCCCTGCTAATCCGGACTTTTTCCGATATATCAGACATTAGTCCAATTGCATCAGTGGTTTTCACCACCATTGCAGTATTGTACTGTGTTATACCTTCACTACATTAATCAAATGGCATAATAATACTGTACTGTGCACTGAAAAAATTGTCTTTTACTTGTCTTATTGTGGTGAACATAGCTGAAGTTGTCAGGCAGTCCAGACTGCTTTCTGGCTTTGTCGGACTTTTTCCGATATATAGGAGTTTAGTCCGGTAGCTCCTCGGGTCTGATAAAAGCGAATTCCAGTCTATTGAAGTCCATTATATCGAGGTTTTACTGTACTTCTTGGCTTTGGTTGTATTAGGTTTTCCTACTACCTCCGCTGATTCTCGTAGCACTTTCATTAGTCTGCCATTCAGCTCACCAGTGTCACATTCAGCATTACTTAGAGCCTGAAATCTGTTCCTTATTTCCAGCTGAAAGGCTGCTTTGTTTTTGCTTACTTTTATTGGGCATATTTTTTTGTCTTTAATGATCTTTCTTTCACTCCTGAAATTGAATCTGACTGTGCAACCCACCATTCTGTGGTCACTTCCTATATTTATTTTGTTGATAACTGTGACATTTGTGATTGTGTTATTCTTATCTGCTATACTAAAGTCGATTTCATTCTTTTTCTCCATTTTGGTTTCTCCAGGTCTACTTTCTCCCTGTTCTGAGAGAATGTGTTCATTATTCTCATGTTATACATTTCAGCAGAGTTTACCAGCATTTATATATCCATCCATCCATCATCCAGTCCTACATTGCCCCATGAGGAGTGTAGGAGCCCAGGGCTAGGCAAGTTGGTCCAGATATTTAAGATGAGAGTGACCAGCCTCACTCATCCCTGAATGGCATTATGTGAGCAATAAACCCCAACCATCCCTTGGATATAAACCTTCACTGGCTGAATCTGATTGGAGTTCTGTAATTACCCACTAAACCACCAGGTGCCAATATTTGGTTATATGGTTACCACCCAGCGTAGTAAATGATTTCCTTGTGTACAGGAAATGATTTGGCTTGTCACTCAGTGTAGAGTCACCCATAGGCAGAAGGAAGAGGAAAGAATGAAGGAAAGAAAGACAGAATAGGGAGTGTAAAATCACCTGTAGGCAGAAGGATGAGGAAAGAATGAAAGAAAGAAAGAACAGGATGGAGGAAAAGAAGGGCGGGGGAGATGAAATGGCAGACACCCGAGAACAGCACTACATCGAGCGAGTGGATGGTGAGCGCCCCCACCTATCACATATATATATGTATATATATATGTATACAGTATATTCAGTATATATATAGTATATATATATATATGTGTGTGTGTGTGTGTGTGTATACTGTATATACAGTTGGCGCGGAAATATATTGACTCTTTTTTGTCGACGTCATTCTTTTTCTCGTTAAGTGAAGTAGGGTCAATACTACCCTCCCCTGTGATGCGAAATGAGCTGACGCTTTTTCAATGGGAGCTGGCAACCCTGCGTGAAAGGTTTGGCACCACAGGAGCAGGCTCAGTAATGTTTGGGCAGCCACAGGAGGAGGATTATCTCTGTGTGTGATGCACCACGAGGGCATTGTTTTGACTCAAATAACACAGTTATTTGGTTACCTAGCACATTCTCATCATGTCTAAAGTAACCACAAGCAAGGACAAATGTGTGGAAGTGATTACTTTATACAAAGATTGCCACAAACTCCCATTTATTGCAAATCAGATGGTGTTAGACTGAGGACAGTGCAGAGACTGGTGAAGCGGTTCAAGGACAGTGGGGAGGCCATTCCTCCCACTCCACCTCCCAAGCCTGGGAGACCTCGTAAGACAACCTTCAGGACCCATCAGCTGATCTCAAGGCAAGTTAGCAAGGATCCAAGGCTAACAGCACGGGATTTAAAAGAAAAGAACCCACAGTTGCTGGCAGATGTGTCTGTCAGAAGTGTGCAGCAACTGTTGCATAACGATCTGGGCTACAGGAGTTTTTGTGCTCGTAAAAAACCACTGCTAACTGCACTTCAGAAGAAAAAGAGAGTAAATTTTTGTAAGAAATATCTTGCCTGGAGTGAGGAGCAATGGAAAACTGTGCTTTGGAGTGATGAGTCAACATTTACTGTCACTGGTACCACTTCATCACGAGTGTACCGCAAACCAGGCAGTGACCCCCTGGATCCTAAGTACACTTCCAAGTTTGTTAAATACCCAGCCTTACTCATGGCTTGGGGCTGCTTTACATATTATGGTGTTGGTGAGTTGGTAATTCTACCTGCAAATGAAAAAGTGAACTAGAACAATTATTTGGAGCTATTATGTGATGTTTTAAGTGACTCTTTTGATAAAACCAAGGCAAGAGTATTTATGCAAGATTCTGCCCCTGCACATGTTGCAAAGTCAGTGAAACAGTGGCTAACAGACTATGAGGTTCCCTTTATTCGAGATTGGCCCGGAAACAGCCCAGATATCAATCCCATTGAGAATTTATGGGCGCACATGAAGCAGCACATCATCTTTGCCTAAACTTGAGGCTGCAGTCATGCAGCTATGGAGCAGTTTTAGTCCGTCTGTTCTGCAAAACTACGCCATCAGTCTCCCCAGACGCCTTAAGAAGATAATAAAGGTGAAGGGGAATGCCAGTAAATACTAAATTCAATGGTGAGTGTTAATTTATTTGTTTCTCCTTGCTAACCACAAGAATGTTTTCTTTTTTTAAGATGGCGTCAACACTTTCCGCGCCTACTGTATATATATATAT
>JAGKTI010000875.1:42323-68295 GCA_018397915.1 Birgus latro
GTTATCAGTAACCTGGCCAGTAAAGACATGTTGCCCCACTGTCTCTCCAGTGATGAAATTCACAGTGAAAGTGATTCCTGAGGTGGAGGACAAAGAAATAAAGAAGCTAGTGGAAGAAACAAACAGAAGTGATGAGGTGGTAATGTCGTAAAGGAAGGTGCCATATATTGGTGTTTTTGGTGAGTGAACAATGCTTTTATCACCTATATTATTGTGTGAAAACCAATATAGTCGTGTACTACTCATAAATTCATACCAAATAAATAAATTTAAAGTGGCTTGAGTTAGTTAACCCTCCCATAGTTCATTTTCTTTGAAGCCAGATACCCTGAGAGAGAACATAAGAAGAGAGGATAACTGCAGTAGGCCGGTTGGCCCATGCTAGGCAGCTCCTAGAAGAGTAACTGAACTACTAAGATGAGATAAGGACAGCAAAGAAGAAGGCTCTCCCCCACCCTCCAAAGCTGTCACCTGTAGCAACATTTATAAGCTCAGGAGGGCGATTTCTCTATGAATTTTCAATGTTTCTCACCAAAAGCGGATGTTTGAGCCAAAAAAAGACAAGTTGAAAATCTGTCGGGTTCTGAGGGTGTATTGGGTAAAAAATCGGTCAGGACTGGGCAGGTTAAGGTGACAGTCAGATGAACTGGGAAAACAGGGATGTCACAAGAGAACAGTGTGTGAAGAATGATGAAGGAAAGAATGATGAACGAACAGTGAGGCTATTAACCCTTTCACACCCAGAATGTAAGCCTATGTGTGTGTGGTGCCTGTTGAGCTTGCCTGCATTGTACACCCTTATGTCCTGTTGTATCAGTGTTTCTCACCATTTGGAACAGAGGTGTGGGAGTGTTCTCAGAGTCTGGTGTAGGTCACTATAGCTCTGAGAAACTCTGCCCACCAACCAATCAGGAATGAGATGTGAGGAGCCATCATACCCTCCTCTGCCAGCATCAATGCAGTTTTTCAGTTTGTGCCCAGCCCTCCTGGAAGCCTCACTAGGTAACTTGGAGCTCTCCCTCTCTCGCCATTTTCTGTGTCTGTTTACCTAGCTTTACACCAATGCTACATTGCCGTGGCTGATTGTGGCAGGGATAGCTCTGATGATATGTATGTTTCAAGTCATTCTGATAGTATTGACACATCTGATGGTGATTTCTTATAGCATGACAGTGAGTTATGGGAGATTGAAGAGCCTGTTTTGGAGGAGGGCTGGTGGTTCTAGGCAGACATTTTCTCAGATGAATGGCCTGATGACATTGGCTGTTAGCCTGTTTTTGATATGTAAAAACAAAGGAACCATAGGCTGTTAATCTTTTTTTTATATGAAAAAGAAGGAACCATGGGCTGTTAGCCTGTTTTTTTTATAAGTAAAAAGGAAAGAACCATAGGTTGTTAACCTGTTTTTTTATATGTAAAAAGGAAGAAAGGAACCATAGGCAGTTAGCCTGTGTTTTTAATGAGAAAAGGAAGGAACAATAGGCTGTTAGCCTGTCTTTGTTTTATGTCAAAAAGAAGGAACCATAAACTGTTAGCTTTTTTTTTTTTTTTTTTTTTTAATAAAAGGAACCATAGGCGGTTAGCCTGTCTTTTTTTTTTAATGTAAAAAGTAAGGAACCATAGGCTGTTTGCCTGATTTCTGTGTAGTAAGGGAAGGAACCATAGGCTGTTTGCCTGATTTCTGTTTAATAAGGGAAGGAACCTTAGGCTGTTTGCCAGATTTCTGTTTAATAAGGGAAGGAGCCATAGGCTGTTAGCCTTTTTTTGTGTGTGTTTGTGTGAAAAGGAAGGATCCATAGGCTGTTAACCTTTTATTTTTCTGTTTATTATTATTATACATCATAAGTTATGTATATTAAATGTATTATGTTGAAGAAGCTGAGAGACGGATGAGAGAGTTATATGTAGAGAGGAGGAGAGAGGTGAAAAGATTAGTAAGAGAGAGTAAAAAGAGAGTGGATGAGGAATTTGGAAGGAATTTGAGTGCAAAATGGAGGGAATGTAAGAAAATGTTCTGGTAAGAGGTAAAGAGAGCTAGACAGGGTGCCAGTGAAGTTAGTGGGGGTGTGAGATAAAAATGGTAGATTACTAGTGGAGAATGGAGAAAAAGTGAACAGATGGAGAGAACACTTTAATGCAGTGGTTCTTAACCTTTTAACTACCACGCCTCCTCCAGTAGTTCGTCCTTCACTCTACTCCCTCCCTCGCATCTTCAACCAAATTGATAAAATTCCCTCCCAGATATTAAGGAAAAACTGAAAACAATTGGTGTTTTTAGTCTTCTTATCAAGCATGAATTCTGTCAAACAGTATACCCAGCATATTTAATGACTTTCTAATTTAGTGAGATACTTGACACTACTTCTTAGCTACCAGATCTTGAGTGTGTGGTCAAATGCCAGAGTGCATAACGTAAGCCCCCTTCATTATTCAGCTGGTTTCTGCACTTGGTCTTGACACCAACGAACATGGAAAATGCAGCTTCACAAGGGTACTTGGATCCAAACATTGTGCAGATCCGAAGAGCTTGATGTGAGATCAGAGTGTAAACAGGAAGTTACTTGACCCAGATTGTTTCAAGATTCAGTTCTTTGAAATCTTCCTCAGCTGAGAAGTTGAACTTTAACTCAAGAAACCCTTCTTGTACTTCATCCGAAACATCAGCTACTTCACATTGAAATGGGTTCCTGATGAATTTCCAGGCTTCACACTTCTCATCTATATCTGGAAAGTATCTGATGAATTCTGTTTTCAAGTCAGTCAGATGAGTGACTGTTTCTTTAACTCAGAATCAAGGTAACTGTCAATGAGAATGGAATCCAAATTACTAAAACTGGCTGTATTTCCATACTGAATTCGACATTTCCAGAGATCGAGTTTGGCCGTGAAGACTTGAATGGTGTCGTGGTGCATAATGATGTTTTTCCCTTGTAGTTTAACGTTGATTACCTTTAGCACTTATTAAGAAACAAATCAATGTGATCATAAACACATCAACACAACCACCACGTGATTTCAAGCAGCACCAACTACTGATAAAATGCAATCGGAATTCAAAACTTGCGAATAACAGGGCAGCACATGCGTGTGCACAGTTCACCAATAAACTTTGGGGTAGCGTAAACCATATTTAGATAAATATAACAAATGAGATAAAACATACCTCAGCAGGCTCAACTGAAGAAATATATGAAAGAAGAGGAGTAATTATCACGGGTGTGTGTGGGAGGTAACTGACACTGAGGGCCCGGTAATGTATGAGTACATAAATTTAATGGGTACAGAAAATGGTAAGCCTGCTTGCATACAGAAAACAAAAATTAGTAAAGTCAATACTTTTTCATCTTTTCATAATCATCTTGATATTAGCCACGCTCTTGTTAAGAGAATTACAAATATAATTAGAGAAATTCCTACTTTTTCCTCCCTGCTTGCGCCTCCTGGAAATTACTCACGCCCCCCAAGGGGGGCACACACCCCAGGTTAAGAACCTCTGCTCTAATGAATTGTTGAACATAGAGAATGAAAGTAATGCAAGTAAAAGTGGCTGGGGAATGGCGGGGAGAAGGAGGGTTGTGAGAAGAGAGGAAGAAATCAATAGGATGGAAGTGGTGAAAGCAATGAAGAAAGTTAAAATGGGGAAAGCCCCAGGAATTGATGGAGTGTGTGGTGAAATGTTGAAGCATGGGGGAGATAGTAATAAGAGTGGATGCAGAAGGTGTGGAGAATGGCCTGGGAGGAAAGCAGAGTCCCAGAGGATTGGAAGTCAGGTATAATTATTCCTCTGTACAAAGGAAAGGGGAAAAAGAAGTGTGTGGTAATCATAGGGGCATTTGCCTTCTTAGTGTAATAGGAAAAGTATATGGTAGGTACTTATTGACAGAGTTGGGGAAATAACAGAGGAATTGGGTGGAGAAGAACAGGGAGGTTTAAGGAAGGGAAGAGGTTGTGTAGACCAGATATTCATTCTTAGATTTTTGGTGGAAAAATTTCTAGAGAAGGGAAAGAAGTTGTATGCAGCCTTCATGGATTTGGAGAAAGCATATGACAGGGTGGATAGACAAGGATTGTGGAGAGTGTATGTGAGTGAGGTGGAGGAGGGGAGAGGGAGGGGGAGGCCAAGGATGAGATGGAGGGATGGAGTGGAGAGGTATATGCGAGAGGGGTGTGTGAGTTGGGAGCGGGATAGTGAAATGGTGGGGGACAGAGCGACATGGAGGCGATTTGTTTGTGCCCACCCCGTGTGGGATTGAGGCGTTTGGCAATAGATAGATAGATAGATAGATGTATTATATTTAACACAGAAGTACACATAAAGAACAGTTTGCTGAATGTAGACATGTAAGAAAATGAGAAATATTATGAATATAATGAGTGGAATGCCTTGAAGGGGCTAGTATTTATGTTCAACCAATGTGATTTGCACCTGAGTGCAAAGGGATTAAAGATGCCTGGAGACTTTATAACCAGTTGCTGACTGAGAAGTTTGACTGGAACAGGGATAGTAGGTCAACTGATCCAGTGTTTGGTCTTTGGCCTTTGATTGATGCTGCTGCTGTGAGCAGCGCAAAAGACAGAATACAGTTGAGGATAGCTGCAAGTGTGTAAGGGTTGATTGCTGAAATGCTTAAGGCCTCTGGAGATATAGGAACGGGGTTGGTTACTGATTTGATAAATACAGTTACTGTATATATAAATGTGTTTTCCCAGGTGACTGGCCAAAATGTGTGATTGTATATCCCATTGGCTCCCAGAGTTCCTGTGTGAGGGATTTTGCTGGAAGGGTGCTAGGTGAACCACCCTCTGCCAGTTGGCTCAAAGTCATGAAGCTCATAGGTGCCTACCCCTGGGTTCCCTTCTTTATTAAATTTTGAAAATGCCCAGTTACGTCCTGTAGTGAGGACATTGGGCGCCAGTGGGTTAAAGAAACTGATAGATTTGCCGGTGTTTAACCCATTGGCTCCCAAAGTTCCTGAATGAGGGATTTTGCCGGAAGGGTGCTAGGCGTATGCCCTCCGGCTGTCGGCTCAAAGTCGCGAAGCTCATAGATGCCTACCCTGGGGTTCCGTTCTTTATTAAATTTTGAAAATGCCCAGTTACATCCTATATTGAAGACACTGGGCACCAATGGGATATGTGTACAAGGGGAAGGGTGTTGCCCAGAAAAGAGGAAATTATAGGGGCATAAAACTTTTGACCAGATAATGAAGGTATTGTAGAGAGTCCTAGAAGGTATGATTAGGGAAAGAGTGAATATTGATGAGATTTAGTTTAGGTTTATGCCAGGTAGAGGATAGGGTGTTGCCCAGAAAAGAGGAAATTATAGGGGCATAAAACTTTTGGACCAGATAATGAAGGTATTGTAGAGAGTCCTAGAAGGTATGATTAGGGAAAGAGTGAATATTGATGAGATTTAGTTTAGGTTTATGTCAGGTAGAGGATCACTGGTGCCATGTTCATTGTCCGCCAGCTTCAGGAAAAATTTATAGGAAAGAAAAAGGATCTGTACTTTGTTTTTGCTGATTTGGAGAAGGCCTTTGAGAGTCCCCAGGGAGGTGGTGAAGTAGACAGTGAGAAAGCCTGAGATTGAGAGGTGACTGACTAGAGTGGTTCTGGCTTTGTATGTGGATGCTTGCACCCTTGTGAGAGTGAATGAAAATTTGAGTGATGAGTTTTCCATGAATGGCAGCATGCATCAGGGGTCAGTCTTCAGCCCCTTATTGTATGTCATAGTGCATGAAGCTCTCTCACATGGATACAGAAACAGACTCCCATGGAAGATATGTGCTGATGACTTGGTGCTGATTGTAGAGAATGAAAGGGAGGCGGAGGAAAGACTTACGAAGTAGAGACATGGAATGAGGCACAAGGATGTGAGAATAAATGTGGATAAAACAAAAGTAATGATATCTAGGGCTGGTGGCAGTTCTGTCAAAGCAAGGGGAGAATTGCCATGTGCAGTTTATCACAAGGGTGTGGAAAATAACTCATGCAGTATTTGTGATAAGTGGGTGCATAAGAAATGTAGTAGTATTAACCCCCTGACTGTGGCTAAGGTGGCGAAAGTGAGACCCCTGTTGCAGCAGTCCACTGAAAAATTTCCCATTTCAGTAATTTTCAAATTAATACACAAGATAAAAAAGAAAAAATACATGCACAAGAAAGCTTCTATTTACCTATGAGCACTTCAGTGAATGTCTCGACATGCTTCTATGTTGCTGTAGAGATAAGTGGAAGCAACGTCATTTTTAGTGTTTTAGTCCATCATTGTAACTGTCCGTCATCCCCAATGACCCCTGCTGCCTCCCACCACTCTTCACTTCATCACCATGCACCACTATATGCATCACTTAGGTTTGCACTATTGTGTATGTCACTTAGCAAGCCAGTATCACTATTTTACTAATATTATAGAATTCTGTCTATCTATCTATTGCCAGACACCTTAATCTTGTAAAGCGTGGCCACAAACAAATCACCTCCATGTCCCCCTGTCCCCCACCATTTCACTGTCCTGCTCCCAGCTCACACCCCCTCTCTCTCTCTCATATACCTCTCCACTCCATCTCTCCATCTCATCCTTGGCCTCCCCCTTCCTCTCCCCCCCTCCACCTCACTCGCATACACTCTCCTCATTAGTCTCTCACTCTCCATCCTCTCCACATGGCCAAACCACTTGGTGTTTCTCCTAAAGCTTCCTGTCACATCCACATCCACACCACGATGATCCTTCACTTCCTCATTTGTCAGTCTGTCTCTCCATTGACTCCACATGCTCCTTTCAAATAACTCATTTCCTCAACTCTCACTCTTGACTTCTGTCCCTCCAACAAGGTCCAAGCTTCACTTCCATACGTTAGAGTTGGTATCACTATGCTGTCATGTAGTAACTTTTTCATTTCCATGCTCACTTCCTTAGTTCTTATCACTGCTTTCAAAGAACCAGCAACCTTCCTTCCTTGTTGCACTCTTTCAAGAATTTCACCCTCCAAACTTCCATCCTTTCTCATCACACTACCCAAGTACTTAAATGCTCTCATATTTTCCATTTCCTACTCATCCAACCTCACTGTACATTCACTGACTTCACTCAAAGACCATCACTTTACTCCTCCCTACATTCACCTTTAGCTTCCGTTTCTTATATACTCTCCCAAACTCATCCACCAAGCCTTGCAGCTCCCCATCATCTTCACTTAACAACACAGTTTCAATCTAACCTTCAAATGGAAAAATTCACTCAGTTCACTATCCACATGCACTGCAGCTTTAGCACCCTCATACATACTCTTCATGGCATTCAGCAACCACCCATCTACTCCATATATTCTTAATACCTTCCATAATCCTTGTCTGTCCATCCTGTCATATGCTTTCTCCAAATCCATGAAGGCCACATACAAGTTCTTTCTCTTTTCTAGAAACTTTTCCACTGAAGATCTAAGAATGAATATCTGTTCTACACAACCTCTTCCTTTCCTAAAACCTCCCTGTTCTTCTCCAACTAATTCCTCAGTAATTTCCCTAACTCTGTCAATAACTATCCTACCATGTACTTTTCCTATTACACTAAGAAGACAAATGCCCCTGTGATTACCATATACTTCTTTTTTCCCTTTTCCTTTGTACAGGGGAATAATTATACCTGACGTCCAATCATCCAGGACTCTACCTTCCTCTCAGGCCAGTCTGCACATCTTCCACAACCATTCTACTACTATCTCTCCCCCATGCTTCAGCATTTCACCACACACTTCATCAATTCCTGGGGCTTTTCCCATTTTAACTTTCTTCATTGCTTCCACCACTTCCATCTTACCGATTTCCTCCTCACTTCTCCGTCTCCAAGCCATTCCCCAGCCACTGATACTCGCATTACTTCCATTCTTTATGTTCAACAGTTTGTTAAAGTGTTCTCTCCATCTACTCACTTTTTCTCTCTTCTCCACAAGTAATCTACCATTTTTATTTTTCACTCCCCAACTAACTTCTTTGGCACCCTGTCTAACTCTCTTTACCTCTCTCCAGAACATTTTCTTACATTCCCTCCACTTTACACTTAAATTCCTTCCAAATTCCTCATCCACTCTCTTCTTACTCTCTCTTACTAATCTTTTCACCTCTCTCTTCCTCTCTTCATACAACTGTCTCTTCCGTCTCTCAACTTCTTTCACGCCCGTTTCTCATCCACTTATTACATGCTTTCTTCTTTTGTGCCACAGCCGCTCTCACTTCTTCATTCCACCATGCTGTTCCCTGCATCCCCTTTCGTCTTCTCTTCACCCCACAAACCACCTCACATGCTACACAGATTTCTTCTGTGAATATCTTGCACACACCTTCGACATCCCCCATCTGCTCCAGTCCATATTTACCCAATTGCTTCTCCACTTTCCTCCTATATTCTGCCCTTTTTTCATCCTTTTGTATGAGCTACTTCCTCCTTCCTTCCCTTCTTCTATTTCTCCATTTCGTTTGGACATTGATTCTGACCACCACTGGTCAGAGAGTCCACTCCCCCAACCTCTGTATATACTTGGTGGTCAGAGAGCCCACTCCCCCAGCCTTTATATACTCTTGCATCCATTACACACCTTCTCATTCTGTCATCCACACACACATAATCAATCATTGCCTTGCATTCATTCAGTTCATCACCCACCCTTCTCGTCACTCGCCACATATACCTGTGGATCATTTTGTGTCTGAAGAGGGTATTGGCAATCACCATCCCCCTCCCGGCACAAATGTCCACTAAAACACTGCCATTCTCATCCATCTCTGCAGGCACACCCCACTCACCAGCTACTCCATTCACCTTCACATTCCCTACTTTTCCCTTGATATCTCCAGTCAGAAACACTCTCTCATTCCTTTCAAACTTTTCCATGCATACATCCACATTTGTCCAGAACTCTTCTCTCACTCTGCTTGCATGATTTTGCGATGGCGCACACACGCACACAATCGCCCACATTTGTACTCCAACTTTCAATCTTACCCATACAATCCTTGAGCTAACTGATCCATACTCTCTTATATTCTCCTTCCATCTATTACTCACAACAATACACACTCCTTCTTTTGCCCTCTCGTTCTCACCTACTCCCACGCATATACCCCATCCATACTCCCATTCTCTCACACTCTCACCTCGCCATTTAGTTTCAGTTAATCCACATACATCCACTTTGCACCCTCAAGCACTGGACAATCTCGTGTTCTTTCACCTCATCATTCATACCCCTTGCATTCCATGTAGCTATCCGTACCATGTCCTTTGTTTGATCCTTAATCGTCACCTTTTGGTTATCCTGGTCCGAAGCTTCTTGCTCGTATTTTTAGTTAGTCATTTTCAGGGGCGGGGCACTAACCCTCCGCCAACCTTTGAAAAACTGGTCAGTTATAGTATACAGTGTTGAATTCAATTAAGTGTATTTATAAAGCTTACATCAGACACTTTCATTTTCCAAATCCTTTTTTCATTTACACTTTTTTTTTTCACTTATTTATATTTTATGAGTCAGTTTTCTAGAAGTTGATGAGTATGTGAAATTCACAGTAGCAGTCTCCCAGGCATAAGCCAACCTGACACTCTGGGCACCATGTAGTCACTTTCCTTCGTACTTGTTCAAGCCTGCTAGTGTTCATGCAGTCATAGCAGGAAGCTGAAATGATGACCTAGCAACCCAAAGCATGAGCAGATGAATACACAAAGTTCTCGGGGCAGAATACAGGGCGCAACTTTTGAAACAGAATTCAGGATTTTGAAAGGATTGTTGCAATCTGTCAGTAGGTCCATAGGTCCATTCAGATGGAACATAGCCATTAAGGGTTAAAGGTAGACTGCTTGATAATGCTGATTTCATGTGTGTGGTGTGTTTGAGAGAGAATATAGAGATTGTCAGGTCTGATAGGATTGATCTTGCTGATGAGTCTCGTGAGTGTGTGGAAAAGTTTTGATATTTTGGGGACAACTTGCATGCTTGAGGTGAGGCTAGAGGAAGTTCAGCAAGCTGTGGCCTCTTCTGACATTGAGAGGGCTCTCACTTTGTACTAAGGGATCTTTGTACTCGTTTGTAGCATGTGTGAGGAGTGTAATGCTATATCATTGCGTGAATTGAGCAGTAAAGGAAGAGGAAATTCATAGGCTCAAACATACAGAAATGACCGATTAAGTGGATGTATACTGTAGTGTGTCCATGAACGTGAGGCCTGGGGGGGCTAGGTTTGTGATTGAAGAGTTGAGAGGAAGGATAGGGCTGGAGTGTATTGGTGCTGTGATGAGGGGCAAAAGAGAGGATGGAGGATGACAGTTGGGTGCGGAAAGTGAGAAGGGGAAATGTTGAGGGTAGGGTTACAAGAGGCAGACCAAAAAAAACCTGGGAGGAGGTCATAGAGTGTAACCTCAGGGATAAAGTACTGAATGGGGAGGCTGCCAGAGATTGAGCAGCATGGAGAGCAGCCATTAGGTGACCAAGGCTGATGCATGCAAGCATGCTGGATCCTTGATAAATGATTTAGTATGATATGAATGGTCCTTATCCTGCATCTCTGCTGTCTGTCCAAAATCTTCAGCATTAGATTCACTTGAAATTGATAGCTGTTTTGAAGGTTGGTCGTCTTTTTGGTTTAGAAGTACTGAGTGACGAGAGGCTGGTGCCTGGCAGTCTTTTTAAAGGTGTACATGACCATGTAGGCTTAGTAGACTTGGTCCACTAGTGTTGAGAAAATATCAGTTTGATAGTATATGGGTAAATATTTCTCATGCACACTAAGTCTTTCAGGTAAGGAGCATTGTGTGGTAGTTCGTTTAAATGAAGTGTTAATTTTTACTGAGTATACATCTACTGAGTGTCAGTGTCTTGATTCGCCCATCCTGTGAAGACTGCATTGACCTCCTAGTGATACCCGTCAGGGTTGTGTCACTAACATCGCTGAACTCAGGTGCAGGAACACATGTTGCCACAGCCAGACTGCTTCTGAGATTAGTAATGCTCATAATATACTGTGGCAGTGGATGTGCTCATTAGCTTTCTCCTGGCTGCAGGTCGGCTGGGTCCTCATCAGGGTTAACTTTTTTATTGATATATGACATTGTTGCCCAGAATTAGTTGAGGTTTCTAGAAAATAGTTAATTTGTTCTTTTGTTTGAAAGTTTTTGTACATGCTTGTACAAGGTTTGTCCATAAAGAAACAGAACTTTTTAACTAGTGCAGCAACTTTCTGACGTATTGTGATCACGATAGGAGCACTGTGTAGCAGCAACTTTGACCTTTAGTCTAACACTAGCCACATTATGCTGTGTCACTTAGTCATTGAGGTACACACGTTTGAGTGAACGAGTGAATAGAGTGGTGAAAAAGGTATATCTGAGCAAATTTGAAGGAGGGAGGAGGTGAGATAGGCCAAGGAGAAGGTCCAGGGACATGGTGGATGAGTGTGTGAGGAAGAGAGGTATGGAAGTTGATGAGGCTAGGGAACTGACAAGAGCATGAGCTTGCTGAATGAATGTTGTGAGAAGAAGTGCATGATCAGGGATTTGGCACTCCTTTTTAATGTGACAGCATCTGGATTGACTCTGTCAAATACACTTATGTGAAGCTACAGAACGTGGTGAATGTTTTTGGCGTATCAGATAGGTCCAGGATTCCGGGGTCTTGAATGGTGAGTGAATGGAAGCCTGGCCCATTGGATTGGGCAAACTTGGGCTGTCTGGACATTGCTACTTCCCACCCTGCTCTAGGGTGGGAAAAGAGGTCCGGATGATGATGATGATGATGTAATATGATCTTTTCAAGATAAATCTCAAGAGATTGAATCCCCAAGTACAGTATGTTTAAGGATAATATAGGAATGAACAGGATATTATCAAATATTAGTGGGTACTCCTGTGGAAGATTTTGTTGGGTTGTTAGGTGTAGGAACCGTGTCTTTGATGCATTAAAAAAAAATAAGATTACTTTTACCTTAATCAGAGATTCTAGCCAAGTCAGGCTTAGGTGTGCCATAGCCTCCCCCTCCCCCCCCCCCTTTTTTTTTATATAATATAAATGCAAGGAGGATGCAACTGAAGACCAGGAGCCCACAAACTGCTCCTTTCAAGACAAATATAAAAACAGTACAAAAGAGAGCCAGATTCAAGATCTGATCATTTTGAGATGCCTGGACACACTGCATTTGAAAGACTGGAGATCATAGGAAGCAGGAAATACAGACAGAGGGAGACAGTTCCAGTTGTTTGTTGAAGTAACTGCTGATATGGACATTGCGGGAACCGAATGGAAAGGTGAAGGGTGGAATCATCAGCGTATGAGTGGATAGGGTCAGATGTACAGCTTAGAAGGTCAGTGATGAATAAAAGGACGAGAGCTGGTGATAGGACAGAGCCCGAAGGAACACCACTGTTGTTAGATCCAGTAGAAGAACAGTGGCCTGTTACAATGGCGCTGTAGAACGACCAGAAAGGAAGCTAGAGATGAAGTCACAGATAGAAAGATAGAAACCGTAAGAGAGCAGTTTGGAAATTAAAGATTTATGCCAGACTCGATCGAAAGCCTTTGAGATGTCATCTGCAATGGCGAAGCTTTCACCAATGTCTCGAAAAGAGTATGACCAGGAATCTGAAAGATAGGTTAGAAGATCGCGAGTGGGGTATCCCAGATGGAACCCATACTGACAATCAGAAAGAAGGGTGTGATAGGAGAGGTACTTTAAAAAATTTGTATTAAGAACAGACTCGAAAACTTTTGAGACACAGGATTAAAGCAATTGGACGATAGTTAGAGGGTTGGGAATGGTCACCCTTCTTTGGGACAGGCTGAGTGAGAGCAAACTTCCAGCAAGTATGAAAGGTACAAGTTGATAGACATCGAAAGAGTTTACCTAGGCAGGGTGTAAGTACAGTTCTTGAAGACAGCAGAAGGGACCCCATCAGGCCCATATTCCTTGTTAGTATGGAGGCCAGTGATGGCAGAAAACACATCAGTTGAAGAAATTTTAATGTCATCCATGAGAAAGTCAAAGTGATGGAGGAACAAGACCGGATTCATCTAAGGTGGAGTCAGAGGAGAAAGTCTAAATGAGGAGATCTGCTTTATCAGTAGAAGAAATAGCTACAGAGCCATCAGAGTGGAAGAGAGGAGGGAAGGATGATGAGGTAAAGTAGTTAGAAAGGTTTTTGGCAAGGTGCCAGAAGGAGGGGGAAGAATTCTAGTTCAAGGGTTGAGAACATTTAAGATGGATGAAATTTTAAGCAGAGCAAAGAACAGACTTAGTATGATTCCAGGCAGAAACATAAAAAAGATGTGATTCCGCGTTGGGTTGGCTCCGGTACCTTTTGTAGGCCTTCTTCTTGTTGTGGACAGCATTAGAACAAGCGTGATTAAACCAAGTTTTTTTTTTTCTCCCCCCATTAGTCAAAGGACATTAGAAAGGAATTTATGCTTCCATGCCTGAAGCATCCGTAATGCGCAGCTCACACTCAGATGGCTCCTGGCCATGGAAGCAATAATCATTCCAGGGAAAATCAAAGAAGTACTGCCCAAGGGCCTCCCATTCAGCTGCTCCAAAGTGCCACAACCAGCATTTCTGTGGAGGGTCCACAGGCCATGCAGGACCGATAGAGCAGGTTAAAGTAATAAGGTTGTGATCAACGGAGCCCAACTTAGAGGAAAAATTAACAGCGTAAGCAGAAAGATTCGTAAGGAAGAGGTCAGGTATGTTGGAACTCTTTTTAAGGTGGTCAGGGATACTAGTAGGGTTCTGTACAAGCTGTACCAGGTCATTAGGGATAGAAAAGATTGTAGGCTTGTTCACCAGGCAGATCAGTGAAAGGAGAAGAGAGCCAGAGGCTGTGGTGAACAGTATTCACAGAAAGGAGAAACAGCTAGGATGTGCTTTGTTGTAGAAGTAAGATAGTTGATGAATTTTTCATAGTCAGTAGAATTAGGGGGTAAGTAAACAGCACATAATTTTAGTCAGAGAATGGCAGGAAAGTTGTAGCTAAAGAGTTAATTCAGAATGTCATGGGAAGAACATCCACCAAAGATGATCCCATATCTGGATGGCCTTCCACTTCATGAGACGACGATCACAATGAGAAAGTGCTTGCTGTGGTACGTGAAAATCATAGTTGATGAATTTTTCATAGTCAATAGAATTAGGGGGTAAGTAAACAGCACAGATAATTTTAGTCAGAGAATGGCTGGAAATTTGTAGCTAAAGAGAGAATTCAGAATGTCATGGGAAGAACATCCACCAAAGACAATCCCATATCTGGATGGCCTTCCTCTTCAAGAGACGACGATCACAATGAGAAAGTGCTTGCTTTGATAAGTGAAAATCGTCACCTGACTGTCCATGATGTTTCCGAAGAAATAGGCATCTGTAAAAGTTTGTCGCACGATTTTAACCGAAAAACTGGATACGCCATCTTGCCGCAAAATTTGTGTCATGTCTGATAACATGAGCAAAAAGAGAGCTGTGTCACAGTTAGTCAGGAGCAGTTTGACTGAATGCTGATGAAAACTTTCTGAAAAATCTCATAACAGGTGATGAAATGTGGGTGTATGACTGTATGGCTACGGTGTTGAAACAAAAAGGCATTTGTTGCAGTGAGTTAGAACATTGTCACTGTGACCAAAAAACCCACGTCAGAGTCTATCAATTGTGAAGATGATGTTGATTGTCCATATTAATTGGAAGGGTGTCATTCATTATGAGTGTGTTCCACGTGGCAACAGACAGTCAGTAAAGAGTTTTACTTGGATGTCCTGAAGCATTTGAGGGAGGCAGTTTGAAGGAAAAGGCCTGAGGCATGGACAAACAAAACCTGGGTGCTACACCATGACAGTGCACCTGTTCACACATCGCACTTTATCCATGACTTTTTGGTGAAACACAAAATGACTATCATCCCCCAGCTGCCCTATGGACTCCCCCCCCCCCTCCCCCAGTTGAAATCCACCCTGAAAGGTCATCGATTTCAGATGATAGAAGAGAAAGAAGAAAATTTGCCAAGTGCACTAAACGCATGTTCATTTAAATACGTGTACCTTGTTGACTAAGTGACACGGTGTGATGCAGCTGTCATTAGACTAAAGCTTAGAATTACCGCTACACAGTACTCCCATCTCGGTCAGGCTGCTGGCTAGTTGGTGTGTGATTTAAAAAGTTCAGTTTCTTTTTTAACAGACTTTGTATGTGTCATTCCTATGTAGCTGATGGTGGCTGTACATGCTGCACAACCTTTGGTTGCATCTATGTTCGATCTCTCAGCTCTGGAATCCATTTTGCAGGACCATATCCCAAGTCTTTTAAAATCTGTCTCTTGGTATTCTACCCATCATTTTCACACTCATGAATCCTTTTTCCAAGTTTTCATCCTTCATTTTCTCCACATGGTTGACCAGTCTCAATTTCTCACTATGCATCACATCAGAAGTGCCTTCAATTCCCAGCAGATATTTCAGTTCCTCATTTGCAGTTTTGCCATTTTCAGTTCTGTCATTCAGGGAAGCACTACAGTTCTGTCTGGCCATCCTCATCTGTATATGTTCAAACCTACATGTGTCCTTCCCTTTCACTGCCAGAATTTCATTGTCTTGAAGCATTACACTTCTCTTATGCAGCACACAATTTTTTAATTGTTGGTTAAGGTAATCCAACAAAGTATGAACCATATGGGTTTATACATGAGGGGTATTTGGGGTTTAATGCTAACATAATGCCAGTCAAGACAGAGCAGCTGTCATTTGCTTCAAATTTCGGGACTGAGTAACCTCGCCCTGGGTCCTTTTGCTGCTGATGGGTATTGGATGACAGACAATTGTCAAGGCCCCTCAGTGTCAGGAGAGGTAACAATTCCCTAATCTTCTATCTAATCCTAACCCAGGAAATAGAGCTAATTTTGGATCTCCCCAAACACAGATCATAGCAGCCAGATAACAAAATTTCTTTACACACTCCAAAGACACATTGGCCTACTCTGTTGAGATATGTCCAACCCTTTCTCGTTATTGTGATATGTCCAGCCCATTCTTCTTCTTGTGATATGTCCAGTCGTTTCTCCTTGTTGTAATGTGTCCAGCCCTTTCTCCTTATTGTGATATGTCCAGCCCTTTCTCCTTATTGTGATATGTCCAGCCCTTTTTCCTTGTTGTGATATGTCCGACCTTTTCTCCTTGTTGTGATAGGTCAAGCCCTTTCTCCTTGTTGTGATATGTCCAACCCTTTCTTCTTCTTGTGATATGTCCTGCCCTTTCTCTTTGTCATGATATGTCCAGCCCTTTCTTCTTATTGTGATATGTCCTGCCCTTTCTCCTTGTTTTGATATGTCCAGCCCTTTCTCCTTGTTCTAGCTATCTATCTGTTGCCAGACGCCTTAATCCCGGAAGGGGTGGCCACAAACAAATCGCCTCCATGTCGCTCTGTCCCCCGCCATTTCACTGCCCTGCTTCCAGCTCACACCCCCTTCTCTCATATACCTCTCTCCTTTTTCACCCCTATAAACATTGCACTTTAAACCTACCTCTGAAACCATTTCTCCTCATACCCTATACTCAGCTGTTTCAGATATTACCTTATATAAGATTGAATTGCTCTCACTTTAAACTTAACTCTGATTCCATTGCTCCTCTTATAGCACACACCTGTCTATTAAGATATTGCCATATATAAGATTGAATTGCTTTCAACGCCCCTTTGGTACACAGTACATGACCAGTAACCTCTCACTATCATTCATTCTCATTTAGGTACTTACACCCCTGTAGTGTACATTGTCATGGCAACATTGACAGTCCACTCCTCAACACCCATCTTCATCATTGCCAAGTGTACCAACTCTCTGGGTACCCTGTTGAGAACTTTTCAAGCTCAATAAACTGGAATGCCATGTGCCCTGTCACGGCCTGACAGAAGCAGCATGGTAACTGACATCACAGGCCCCACTTCTGCTAACTATTCACCAATGGTTGCAGAAACAAATGCTTATTGAATGCATGTTCTTGCTGATGTCAACTTACTGTGGGGGGATTTGGTTGCAGTTACCACCCAAACATAATACAGTAAATGGTTTTCTGGTAAACAGGAAACCTTGTGGCTTGTTGCTCAGTGTAGAGCCACCTCTGGGTAGCACTACATTATAGTGACTGAATGGTGGCCATTCCTACCAACCGTATGTACAGTATATACAAGGGAGCCTGCAACCATTGCTCCTCCAAGAGGAAGGGGGAAGGGAGCCAAAATCAACCTTCATTAATTTCAGGTTTCATTTGTAGTAATGGGAGAGAAGTTAGAATGATGATGATGGTGATGGTCTTAATGATATATCCAGTATTTTCTGAAGGTTAGAAAAATCTCATTTGTGTATCTTCAGGGTTACCAGCAGCGAAAGCTCATGTGTGTATCAAGAAGCGACTATCTTCCTTACCAGAAGAAGAAAAGAGCATTCTTATTGCTAAGTACGAGGGAGCAGAAGCCTCAGACACCCAGGTGCAAAACAACATCCTCATGATGCTCCTTCGTGCTCACTTTGAATGCAAGCAAGCCTCCCATACACACACAGCTCTGCCTGATGGAGGGGTCCGGTTAGTGGTCTCCTTGCACATGTTTATATGTCACCAGATATTGGAAGTCCTTTGCTGTCAGTAGGATAACTTTTTGTAAACTGTGGATTTTTTTTTCTTTTTTAATAAGTAATAATATATTAGAAGTGGCATAGTGTTTATGCAGTTTGCAAAATGCCTTCTCTTTCATAAATTGTTAATGTCAGAATCATGTAAATCTCTGTAAGCTTTGAAAATTTGATTATGATACCGGCATGTTTATGGAGATGAACGTGACAGGGGTTGCACCTCATTTGTGATTTGGTAGTTTATGGAACTGCAGTATCTCATAGGATTTTGAAGTGCAGCTGAAAAGAAAAAAAATTATGTGAATGGATTTTGCATGTGATATGGATCGGGTATTTCAGAAATGTGGATTATGTTACCCATTTCATTAGGCACTCTGTTGGTGGTTCGCTACTATGCATTCTCATTCTTTGCTGTTATTTTTAACCACCCTTTGTTTTAGTTGAAGGTAAAATTAACTTGGTGATGACAAACATGGTCTTGTTTTTGAAGTATTGCATAAATTACTGCTTGAATAAGGTGACCAGAGTCCCACTTTTAGGCAGGACTTTGACATCTGTCCCACTTTTTAAATTGTGACTAAAATGTTCTGCTTTTTTAGCAAATTATCTAAAATGTTCCTCTTTTAGAAAATTACTGTTACATTAGATATAACATGACTTGTGAAATTATGATGAATTATTAAAATTATGCATAATCCAAACCAAATGTAATACTAACTGGTAACTTTGGTAGGCCCATTCACCATACCATATGTATATTGGAGTTTGTTTGAGAATTAGTGTTTGATTAGCAGCCTCAGGGTGAGGTGCTGCACAGCTGCAGTCGCTGTCACTTGCATAAGTCACTGTACCTCTGTATATCTATTTGTCTATCTGTTTATCTATCTGTCCATCTATCTATCTATCTATATATATAAAATACACACACGTGAGTGTCCTACTTTTAGCCCCAATAAATCTGGTCACCTTATGCTTGAAGCTAAAATATAGTGGAGTTGTGGATCAGGTTTGGAACTTTTATAATGTTAATTTTGTACTTTTGCTTCACTTCTAGACCAGACAGTCAGATTGGTGCCAACTTGGAGTCATCCTTTCGGCGTGCCAAGAAGAGTCTGACAACATCATTTAGTCAGTTGCTGAAGAGGGATGGCCGGGAGAGTGAGAGTTGTGAGAGAGAGATATCCACTGAAGAGGCAAGTGAACCAGTCTGGCAAAGAAATTAATGGAGTGACCTTCAGCCCATTTTATTTAATAATGGAAGGTGTTATGCATGATATATGTACAGTAATCCCTCTGTTATCCAACGTAATAGAGCCATCGGCACATCTGGATACAGATGAAATCCAGACATGGAGCATTACCCTACCTACCTATACCCAACCTATTTGTACAGTACCCCTCTTGATTGTGGCAGTGTTCTTTGGTCTTTCAGTTATTTAGACATCAAAACACACATGAGAATATCCAATATAATGCAAAACACTAAGAAAACAATGCATAAACAATAAAAATCTACAAATAAATAGCGTAAATGAAGAAGATGAAAGTTGCAAAAAGAATTTAATAAAGTAGTGTACTGTACAGTACCTACCACCCGGTGAAAGGTGGACAGGCTAACCCACTAGCCTCCAGCTGGTGTACAGTAATCCCATGTGGGGTAGTGGCTAATAAATCACTTAACAAATGTCAAACACCTCCTCCTCCTCCTCCATCTGTTGAAGCTAGGTGATGAATGGGGACATGTGGTGAGGTGATGGAGGCCTACCCATCTCAGGAGACTCTGAAGACAACCGCAAACTCACTTCTAATGGCGACTCAGTGGCTGTTGATGTGCTCAGTTGTGGGTCTGAGAGTGAAGACTGGGAACGAGTTGGAGAGAACGGGCTCTCACGCACGGGGGGGGCAAGCTTGAAAAATGAGTTGATTTTGGACTGACAATAGGTGCAACAATTCTGACAGAGGATGACAGCGTCTCTGACTGCCTGCAGATCCATTGCCAGCTTAAGTGGCACCAACTCCATGTCGCAGTGCGGGTGCTTGGCATGTTCAAGCACCTTCTTTATGTCGGCAGGTAACACATCAAGACAAGGGAGTGATGGGAGTGGCGGGATTTTCAGTCAGTGTCCTTGTCCTCGTCCTTCTTGCTGTCCTCTGTCGGCCGTGTAGAGACAGCAGCAGCAATCTCCTCATCAGATAACGTCTGATAAGCAAGATTGCTGCTGTTATTGTCCATCCACTCCCTTGCATTGTTGATGTTCACATCCTCACCTGCCATATGTAGACGAAGGTGGAAATCATCCATGTCAAATCCCTCAAAGTTGTGTGAGGCCTCGTATCCCTGACGGAGATGAGACCAATCATTTTCGAGGGTTTTGTCAGAGACTTCCTTCCAAGCATTCGCCCAGTTGAACACAGCAGACGATATGACAGTGAAGATTTCCCAAGATCTGCTCCCCATGTGTGTTAACCCCTTGCTGGTCCTCTAGCACCACCACCACATCATCAAGGAACCTCCAACTGTACAGTCTCTTCACTGCCACTGTCTCACCTTGGTCCATTGGTTGAATGTGAGCACTCATATGTGATGATGGAAACATACTCCTGACATGACCATTATCTGCAACCAATTCCTTTTCAGATGGATGGGCAACAGCATCGTCGAGGATCAGGAGTGCCTTCACCTGGTCGCAAGGAATACCATATACGTTTGATAACAGATAACCTCCTTGACAAAGAGTCTGTGGAATCAATCTTTGAAGACCTTTGTGGTAAACCAGGCCGTCACAGAATGGTACGGTACCACACAACAGGCAGGCTCTCCATCAACCCGTGGAGACAACCTGGTTGTTTTGGGCATCCAGCAATGACGGGCTTGAGATGGTGCATCCCGTTAACATTGACAGAGCACAAAACCGAGACATGCTGTTTGGACAACTTCCAACCAGGCACAGTCTTCGCCCTCTCATCTGGCAGGGTGTTGATGGGCAAGGAGCGGTAGAAGAGGCCAGTTTCATTAGCATTGCACACTTGGCCGAGAACACGGCCCTCGTCCTCAGTCAGACACTGCACCTTCTGGCGAAATGGCTGTGCATCCTCTGCTGTCGAGTTCAAAGCCTCGCCATGTGTCTTATGGCCAGTAAGTCCATGTCGAAGCTTGAACCAGAAGAGCCAACCTTCTGATGCCTTGAAGTCAGGCACTTTGTGTAGGCATGCAAACTTCTCAACTACCGCTTCAACTTGGTCCCATGTACAAGCATGCCGGTATCCCGTTTTTGGCTGAGCCAAACCAAAGTCAAGTGGTCGATGGCAGTGTGGCAGAGCTGAGACATCACCTTCCTATCGCCGTTACGAGTGGCATTGCCGTAGTCATGTCTGTACTGAGTCAGCTTGGCCCGTGATTTCTTGATATCGAACAAAGTTGCAGAATGTGTGAAGTGGTCCAGTCTGCGTCACCTTCCTCAGTATCTCGTGTTTCATCTCCAGAGTCAAAACCTTCCTCTTTCATTTCCCAGGTGGTGGTGGGGCCATCATCGTGCACATGAGAATGCTGCAGAGGGAAATCAAGGCCAGTAGAAGGTAAGGAACCATCACAAATGCAACAGTGGATGTTGTTTTGGTTTCAGCTTGGCCAAGCACATCCACACTCGAGAGAGACAAGACAAAGGCGGGAACTGAGTTGCGGTACCGCCACGTGAACACAGTGTTTCCATGTCTCTACCCATGGTCAGCTATGAGCACACAAGTAAAAAACTTCAAACTGACCTATGAGCGCAAGGGTCATTTTCACCCGGCCAGGCAAATGTTGCCGTGTGGCGACAACACTGGATCCACCATACATCATGGTCTCAGGGAGTATCTGAGTAATCTGGCCAGCCAGGCGACTTTGACCATTCAGTAGGAAGGCGGACGGCCGTGCATGCCTGGAAGCTTCCAAGTTATCCGGCTGGCTGGGGGACTTTGACCATTTGGTGAGGAGGCAGACAGCCATTTTTGCTCAGCTAGTCTATTACCCACTAGTGGCCATAGAGGCCAGCTGGCCTTCTAGCCAATTTTTTAAATTTGTGGGCCGCCCAACCGGCGATGTCGGAAGTTTTATGAAGGGATATGGACAAAGAAATCTGGATACTGCCATAATAGAGCCAAGGCCTAACATTCAGATACGGAGCATGTCTGGATACAGCAATTACTGTACATGCAGCCCTCACAATTCTACAGGGATGCATTCCATAAAAAGTGGTTGAATAACGAATTGGTCGAATAATAAACCTATTTTTCCCATAAGATTGTTAAGAAATAGGGGGGTTAGGTTCCTGACTGCCTTCGTGATTAAAAAAATATTCAATAAAGATGGAAAAAATACTAATATTTATCATTTTACACCTTTTATTTATTTAACAGAATGAATATTTTTAATCTGTTTTATTTCCAATACAGTAATGAGGAAAAAACACCATACAGTAATCTCTCGATTATCCAGATGGCCATTACCCGGACCATCCATTACACAGACGCTGTCATCTGGCCATTCCAAACCATTATTTGTACATTTTTTCCCACCATCTGTATAAAATGCTTGCGTCCATTTTGAAATTATGGTTGCGCGAAAAATTTCTGCCTGGACGGGTAAGAATAGCTCAGTGGTGCCACCGTGCTGGGCTGGTTTGTTTACCCAGTGTCTGCCAGACACCCGTGTTGCTTGCTGTCAGTTCATGCGCATCACTTGTGTAATGAGCAGCTCTTCCCGGACTGTTGTTATGGCGGTGCACATTGTAGCTTTCATGGTGGTTCTCTACCTGCAACAGTCCTTGCTATTCCTTGCATGCCTCTTCCGAGGATGTGTGATGATGGCCACTTCACCAAGGAAAAGGTAGAGGGTAGTGCTGACTCTTTAAAAGCAGGACATCCTGGGTAAGATTGATGCGGGATGGTCAAATCTTGAGTGTTGACATTGATTTTATTCTAGCTTACTGTACTATATCATGATATTATTCTATTTTACCATGATTTTATTTCATTTTACCATTATGTTTTGTGTGCATTTGTGTGCACTTCATTTTTCTTGTGTACCCATTTTTTCATGTTTTTTCATGTCACAGCAGGGTATGGCTCTGTAGTGGTGATTTCTTGTATGTGGTTGATGGGTCTGCTTGACCATGGTAATTCGTGGCTGGGGTTTATAGGTCTGCTTGACCAGATAGAGTAGTATTAAACAGCAGGAAGAAGTGTTGAACGATATACTGTAGTTGCCTTTTACATCGGCTTTCAAAGTTAGGTTGTGTACGAATGGGGGCCAGGGGAGAAGTCCATTATCCGGACGGAGCCACTCCCCAGACATGCCTTTGTCTCAGTTACATAGGATATTCAAGGGATTACCGTGCAGTAACCCACCCAAATTAGCAAGGGATACGTTCCAAACCCCCTCGCTAATTCTTGATGCCTTCCTGAAAGTGACATTTACAGGTGTAATTGCATAGCCTATGAACCAATGGTACTGTAATGCATTACCCATAAATAAATGTTTCTTGTTAAATCTGTTTCCTCATTGTTTTTAGCTATTCAGCTGTGACAACTCTTGTTTGATTCGTCAGCGTAATGGCAGAAGGGACAGTCCTAAATGTTTAACTAAACCTAACCTAACCTAGTTTAACTCTACCTAATTATGTATCCCGCCCCGTCCCAACCACTTTTTTACTCAACCCACCCCCAGAACCCGACCAATTTTCAACTTGTATTTTTTTGGCTCAAACCTCTGCTTTTGGTAAGAAACATCGAAAATTTAACGAGAAAGCGCTAACCTAAGTGAAAAATAACCTAAATAGGTGAGAGATCCCTCACCTAGCTACCATTTTCTATGACGCCATGCTCTGTAGAAGATGCTTTCTGTGCAAGGGAAACTTAACCAAAACCTCACAGCCTTGTAGATATTTATTTATTTGGTACGAATTTATATGTAGTACAAGAGTAAATTGCTTTTCACACAATAATATAGGTGATATAAACGTTTTTCCCTCACCAAACACATCAACATATTGCACCTGCCTTGGCGATGTTACCTCCTCATTACCGTACTTCTGTTCATTACTAACTCTGGTGCCATGTAATCTTTGCCCCCAACATCAGGAATCACTTTTGCCTTGATCTCATCGTTGGAAAAACCTTGGTGCTACATGTCTTTACTGGCCAGGTCACTGCTAACAGGTGGGTTGCGAGAAAATGGCGCACCCCCCGAGGGAGGGGGGTTGCACAGGGTCAGGCAGTGTTGCCGCCTTGCTTGGGCTAGAGGAAGGTCTCCCACATATGCTTACCAAAAATCACCTTCGAATCTTGAAAAATGTGCAAACGACAGGCCTTGCAATTGACTGACATACGATGCACGTCGGTGGGTCTCAGCATGAAAAAAAGTTGCGACATGCATCGTACATCGGGGGGAGGGGGCGGGTTAACCAAACCTAACCTAACCTGCAGTTGGGAAAATAGGATACAAATCCATCTTTGAGTATGTAGAGCAAGTTTCTTCCATTGTGCTGGAAACAAACAACCATAGGCATAGTTTAACGGCAGAACCCCTCAGTGCCTGTGGGTTCAGAAATTTGCATGCACCTCTGGCCGCCCCCGGAATGATTTTTTAGGAGTTCTAAATTCAATTTATTTACCTTACAGATGTGAAGAGAATCATCCGGTGCACCTATCAGTGTGTGTTTTTTTTAACTTCCTAAGCCCATCCTGTGATAAGCTGTGATTCGTGGAAGAATGCATAAAATTCCGGTGCGTGTTCCATATGGGCGAAAACATCAAAGATTTAAGTGACCGCCTGACTGCTTGGGATGGTAGTGTAAACATTCCAGTGACCTTCATTCCCTTCCCACAGTTGTTCACATTTTTTTGATAGCTCGCTCTACCTTGATGTTACTGACACCGATACTGTATAGGGTTGTTTAACACGGGGCTTATTAAGGGGTTAATGGAATACTGTACACTATTGTTTGCACCTTTGCACCAGAACTCTCTTTTTCACACATACACACAAAAGCGAACAAAAGAATGGGCACTAAATGTACAATTAACTTTCACCAGAAAGACTTTAACAATTCAATTCATATTCCTCCAGTTTATTTTCTGTATTTTTCTTGGGTGTCTGCCCTTACCTCTCCTCCATCCTTCTATCCTTCCATCCTCTTCTGTCTTTCCTTCATTCTTTCCTCGTCCTTCTGCGTACAGGTGACTTTACACTCCCTTTTCTGTCTTTCTTTCCTTCATTCTTTCCCCTTCCTTGTGCGTGTGGGTGACTCTATACTGGATGACAAGCCAAATGGTTTCCTTTACACCAAGAAATCATTTACTACGCTGGGTGGTAACCATATAACCAAAGTGTGGCGTCTGGTGGTTTAGTGGGTAAGTATGGCACTCCAATCGGATTGAGCCAGTAAAGGTTTATATCCAAGGGGTGGTTAGGGTATATTGCTCATTTAATGCCACTCAGGGACGAGTGAGGCAGGTCACTCTCATCCTAAATGTCAGGACAAACTTGTCTAGCTTCAAGCTTCTATGCTCCTCATGGAGCAACATAGGATTGGCTGATGAATGAATGAATGAATTCTTACAATTTTTTTTAGGAACTCGGTAGTTAGTGACGCCGTTAATGATGAATTCGGCAGTTATGGGGTTCTACGGTATGTAGTGTACAGGTATGTCACACTATATGATCCCCCTGTATGCGATACCTCGCCTTAGTGTTGTAAAAAACTTTACTTCCTTCCCCGCCTAACGATGGCCAGTCCCTGGTTAGGCGATGGGTTTTGTTTTTTTGAACTGATTATGATGATATTTTAGACTGAAATTTTGTGTTCTAGTTGATTTCTAAATTTTTTTTAGACTTAGATTAATGTGTTTTAGTCATTGGTGGAGTGAACACTATCATTTTTGGGTACAGTTTATTGTCTGATTTTTTCCCAGACTTATTTAGTTGATTTTCTTATTTTGGGTTTAGGTGAGCTATAAACTGCCTTTAGGCATGGTTTAGTATGTTTTAAAGCTCTGGGGATATAGGTAAGCTAGAAACTTGTTTTTGGACTCATTTGGGTGGGTGTTGGACTTGGTTGAGTGGGGGTAATCCCAAGGCTTCCAAATGCATCCCTTTACTTTCCATGTTATTATGTCTCCATTTAACGATGCCCTAGCTCAGCAGTGGGTTTTCCCAAATGCACCTTATTGTTATAGCGAGGACGATCTGTACTACATCAGAATTCTCTCTCTCTCTCTCTCTCTCTCTCTCTCTCTCTCTCTCTCTCTCTCTCTCTCTCTCTCTCTTTTTCTTTCTCCTTCTCTTCTCTCTCT
>JAGKTI010000875.1:68624-84760 GCA_018397915.1 Birgus latro
GTGGGTTTTCCCAAATGCACCTTATTGTTATAGCGAGGACGATCTGTACTACATCAGAATTCTCTCTCTCTCTCTCTCTCTCTCTCTCTCTCTCTCTCACACACACACACACACACCACAGACTATACGAAGGTCACACACTTGAGTAAACACTCACTCAAAAATCCCTTTAACCCACAGTTCCCTTAACATTTAGTCACAATTCTCCATTCTTGGCTTGAAAAAATTGCTCATCTTTGTCTACTGCTTTGCCTATGCCTTCTTCTTCAGAAGCTTTCAGTAGCATTCAGTAGCCTTGTTGATGTGTTTAGTGCCTGGAAGCTTCTCATTGTGTTTGGATCGTCCTCATAAATATGACAGGGATAGCAGTAGGGGTCTTGGGTGGAGCCATGGTGGTGCTGTAGAATTCCATGTGGTGAAATAAAATGCAGATGGATGAAGAGGCAACTGATCAACAGGGCAGAACACTGGAAACCAAGGCAGCTCAGCCTGTCTTTCTGGCAGCGCACAGTGGTCCATAAGCGCCATTTCTTGGCTATAATTGACAGTAACTGTATACCATGTAATCAAACTGAGGAGCTGGTACACATATAATTTACGTCAGTTTCAAAGGGTTTTTGCAGGAATATTTCTCTCATAAAAAATATGGCTGTAATTTTTTTGTTTTATGATATTTGGTAATGTAATTTTGACTAAATACATCTTACTCTACCATTTCGCTAAAATTGTGACCTTCAGCGATTTCTAATGTATAGATGGAAAGTTGATGACAGGGAGAGCTGGAGCTCCCGTTCCATCGGCCCTCAAGACTAGTTCCTGACCATCCCCCATTGTTGAACTTTTTCAGTGTCTCAATAACATGGAGAGTAGGCCAGCATGCTCTCCAATACAAGTTTCTCTAACTGTCAGCACCAAACTACATGCATGCTACATACTACACTTCCTTTTCAATATTAAATCAAAATGGCGATGAATAGCCTAGCCTCGGAGTCCCTAGGGGGAGGGACCATAAATGCCCCCACCATCTGCCCCTCTCCTAGTGATGACCCTTGGAGCTGCCTGGAACCACTGTCTGACTTACTCCTTCATTTCTGCAACATTTGCTGCCTTTCCTCTGACTTTTGCTCTGTTGAGCACCACCTCTCCTCCTCTAAACCTCACCTTCTCTTCCTCACTGAGACTCAGCTGTCTGAGGCAACTGACAGCAAACCCTTTTCTGTATCCTCCTACTCTCTCTCTTCTCATTTCAAAGCCAAAGGTGGCTGTTGCGTATATGTAACAATCTATCTTGCTCTCGTGTTTCTGAACTTGATTCTTCTGAATTTTCTACTCTCTGGCTTCGGCTGTCCTTTCATTCTCTGACTAAATATATCTGTGCTGTTTGATTATCTCCTAATTCTACTGACTGTCAAAAATTCTTTGACTATCTTACTTCTACGATGGAACACGTTCTATCCACTTCTCCTTTCTCTGAAATCTCCATTCTAGGAGATTTCAATGTTCACCACCACCTTTGGCTCTCCTCTCCTGTCACTGATCCACCTGGTGAACAAGCCAACATCTTTTCTATCCTCAATGACCTAGAGCAGCTTGTACAGCACCCTACCCGTATCCTTGACTGCCATGGAGAGAATTCCAACTTACTAGACCTCTTCCTAACAACTAATCTTTCTGCTTATGCTGTTAATCTTTTCTCTCCTTTGGGCTCCTCCGATCATAACCTTATTACCTTAACCTGTCCTGTCGCTCCGGTACGGCCTATGGACCCTCCAAAGAAACATCATCTGTGGCACTTTGGAGCTGTGGATTGGGAGGCCCTCAGGCAGTACTTCTATGATTTTCCTTGGAATGATTATTGCTTCCATGGCCAGGAGCCATCTGAGTGTGCCTTGCGCATATGGAGGTTATTCTCTCGGGCATGGAAACATACATTCCTTTTTCGTATCCTCTGACGCTTGTTCTAATGCTGTCCGCAACAAGGAGAGGGCCTATAAAAGGTACCGGAGCCAGCTTACCCCTGAATCACATTTTTTTAATATTTCTGCCTGGAATCATGCTAAGTCTGTTCTTCGCTCTGCTAAAAATAATTTCATCTGTGCTAAATGTTCTCAACTCTCCAACTCAAATTCTTCTCGTTCTTTCAGGCACCTTGCCAAAAACCTTTCTAACAACTTTACCTCATCATCCTTCCCTCCTCTTTTCTACTCTGATGGCTCTGTAGCTATTACTTCTACTGATAAAGCAGATCTTTTCACTCAGACTTTCTCCTCAAATTCCACCTTAGACGATTCCGGTGCTCTTCCTCCATCACTTCCTCCCTCTGATTTCCTCATGGCTGACATTAAAATGTTTTCAGCTGATGTATTTTCTGCCATCACTGGCCTCAATGCTAACAAGGCATATGGGCTAGATGGAGTCCCTCCTGTTGTCCTCAAAAACTGTGCTTTGGTGCTCACACCCTGCCTAGGTAAGCTCTTTCGCCTTTGTGTATCAACTTGTACCTTTCCTTCTTGCTGGAAGTTTGCCCTCATTCAGCCAGTCCCAAAGAAAGGTGACCATTCTCAGCCCTCTAACTATGGTCCAGTTGCTTTAACATCCTGTGTCTCAAAAGTTTTCGAGTGAATTCTTAACAGAAAAATGTTAAAGCATCTTTCCTGTCACAACTTTCTTTCTGATCGTCAGTATGGGTTCCGTCAGGGACACTTCACTGGTGATCTCACCTATTTTTCAGACTCCTAGTCATCCTCCTTTCGGGACTTTGGCGAAAGCTTTTGCCATTGCACTTGACATCTCAAAGGCTTTCAATCAATCTGGCATAAATCTTTAATTTCCAAGCTTCCCTCCTACAGTTTCTATCCTTCTGTCTGTGCCTTCATCTCTAGCTTCCTTTCTGGTCGTTCTATAGCTGCTGTTGTAGACGGCCATCGTTCTTCTCCTAGACCTATCAACAGTGGTGTTCTTCAGGGCTCTGTCCTGTCACCAACTCTCTTCCTTTTATTCATCAATGACCTTCTGAGCTGTACTTCTAACCTTATCCACTCATAGGCTGATGATTCCACCCTTCATCTCTCCATTTGGTTTCCGCAGCGTCCATCTTAGCAGTTACTTCAACAAACAAGCGATGAGGCTATGGCACACCTAATGTCTGACTTGGCTCAATATCTCTGATTGGGGTAAAAATAATCTTGTTACTTTTAATGCATCAAAGACTCAGTTCTTACACTTATCAACCCGAAAATATTTTCCTCAGGATTACCCACTAATGTTTAATAATGTCCAGCTCAGTCCTGCATCATCCTTGAAGGCTTGGAGTTTCATTCTCTCAGGATTTTTCTTCGAAAGAACATATTGCATCTCTTGTGAAATCTGCTTCCAAGAGATTAGGTGTGCTCAGCCGACTCCGAACTTTCTTTACCTCTGCACAGTTGTTGACCTTGTACACGGGTTTTATTCGCCCCTGTATGGAGTACAACTCTCATGTGTGGGGAGGGTCCCCACATGCAGCTTTTCTCAATAGAGTGGAGTCAAAGGCTTTTTGTCTCATTAACTCTCCTCCTCTTACTGATTTCCTTCAACCTCTGTCTCTTCGCCACACTGTTGCATCTTTATCTCTCTTCTATCGCTGCTTCAACGGTCACTTTTCCTCTGAACTGTCTGCTTGCATCCCTCCACCTCTACGTTGGGCACGTAGTATCCGTCTAGTAACAAACTTTCATACCTTTTCTGTCCTACTCTCTAATGCAAGAGTTTACTGTTACTCCCAGTCCTTCATTTATGCAACTGGTCAACTTTGGAACTGTCTTCCTCTGTGTGTATTCCCTATATCCTATGATCTCCAGTCTTTCAAATGCATTGTGTCCAGTCATCTCGAAATGATTGGATCTTGAATTTGGCTCTCTTTCGTATTGTTTTTTCTTGGAAGGAACAGTATGTGGGCCCATGGCCTTTGGTTCCTTCTTCCTTGCATTAAAAAAACAAACAAACAAAAAAAGATTATGATTTTATAAACCTTTAATTCAAACCTTCTGCAAAGCAGATTGAGCCATATTGAATGATGTACTAGTGCAGCCTTGCAGGATTAGTTTATAGGAATAACACATACAGAAATTAGCTGCTCATGTGTGCACATTAGGAAATCATATCAATTTCCCTCAAACTTCCTGGAAGTGGCCAGTTCCAGACTTTAAATTTACCGTGGACTTCCCGTTTTCTTCAGGGACCATTTGTAATGTCAACCGCTCAGCTGCAGTGTTGAGTTTCTGCATCAACAAATTTCACGAAGGCAGGGTAGGTGCCATCTTATGTGTAATTTTTTGTCAGAACAGTGACATTAATGATTGTGGATAAATATGTGATGACAAAAAAGCACGATATGTGTCAACAGATTCAAAATTGTGCGAGAAGACAAAGGACTGGTAATATGTGTCAACAGATTCAAAATTGTGCGAGAAGACAAAGGACTGGTAATGAGAGAGAAAGAATTATTATGTCAGTCCTTAAATATAGGAGCATTAATGAATTTAAAGAAAATTTATTATATATGGTATTAACGAATTTAAAGAAAATTTATTATATACGGTAAACATTAGACTGAGTCATACATGTAAGACCGCAAGAGTACGGTTCAACACAGACCTGATTACCAGGCTTCTTGCATCATCTTATCCACTGGTAGCATGCCATAGAAAAGCAAGATACCTCAGACCGGAGAAATCACTCTCCCCTAATGTGAACCAAATATATTATGATGATAATGATAATCAGGGTTGGAAAAAAATCGGGTTTTTTGAATAAAATTTTGAAAAATTATTTTTTTTAAGTAAAATCAGATTTTTTTTTTTAATAATTGATTTTTTTAACTTTTTAAAATTTTTTCACTCCATTATTCACATTTCACTTTTTATGCAATAATGGATGCATTTTTTCTGTGTAATATGTTTAAGGCCATTCTTGTAAAATGTAGAATATATATATATTTTTTACAGTGGGTATAATCTGGCACAAATATCTGTATGGAAAGGTTATTATAATTCTGCACTTGACTGTATTATTTATTGAATTTGCATATAGTGAAAAATGACCATGGTACACTTTTAAATACTCTAATATTGAAAAGTATTTTCCTAAAATGAAATTACTGACCTCTGTGAAAATAATAAACATCACTGTTGAATAAGATCCACTGAGACACAGCTGTATTACTACTGTATTATGTAGATGTACTGTATTAATAAAACCACAGTAACCAATTAAATACAGTACACCAAATTTAGTGATGTAATAATGACGAATAATGCTGGCTGAGTACAAAATATCTTTATCAGAGACATATATAAATATAAAGAATGACAAGAAGTATATTCACCCACTAAATATACCAAGCTGACATTTGCACTGAGTGAGAAGCTCTGAGACAAGTTCAGTACAAGTCATATCTGAATAGCCAGGAATATGTCCTGAAACCTCCAGTGTGTTGTGACTCTTTGTTTGTAACTTTTTAGGTAATAGTGATAGATGGTATGCATATTATTATATTTAAAATAAAAATATTTTAATTTTATTCAGTGAGTTTTTTCTCTGACTATAATCAGTTATAATCACTTGATTAAAATCATTTGATTTTAATCATGCCAACCCAGTGATGATGATGATTGAATGTAATGGAGCAAGAAAGAAGGTAATCAGTATTCGAGTATGTATGTGAATAAGTATTTGGAATACTTTTCATCTTTGCAAATAAAACATTTAACAAATTATATTTCTGAAACCTTTTTATGACAACAGATTAGGCAATTTTTTTTAACCCACCCAGTCCCGACCGCTTTTTTACCCACCGCACCCCCAGAACCCGACCAATTTTCAACTTGTGTTATTTTTCCTCAAACCTTCGCTTTTGGTGAGAAACATCGAAAATTCAGCGGGAAAGCGCTCACCTGAAGCGAAAAATATTCTGAACAGGTAAGAGATCCTTCACCTGACTACTGTTTCTAATCATGCCGCACTCCATAAGATACGATCCCATTGCGAGGGAAACTTAACCAAAACCACACAGCCTCGTAGATATTTATTTATTTGGTACGAATTTATATATAGTACAAGAGTATATTGCTTTTCTCACAATATTATAGGCGATATAAGTGTTGGTCCCTTACCAAATACATCAACATATTGCACCTAACTTGGCTATGTTACCTCCTCATTGCTTCTGTTCATTACTAACTTTGGTGCCACATAATCTTTGTCCTCCACATCAGGAATCATTTTTGCCTTGAATTTCGTCGTCAGAGAGACAGTGGTGCTGTGTGTCTTTACTGGCCAGGTCACTGCTAACAGGTGAGTTGCGAGAAAAGGAACAGGGTCAGGCAGTGTTGCCACCTGGCCGGAGGTAGAGGAAGGTCTCCCACATATGCCTACCAAAAATCACCTGCGATTCTTGAAAAATGTGCAAATGACGAACCTTGCAATTGACTTGCATATGATGCACATCGGTGGGTCTCAGTGTGAAAAACAGTTGTGATGTGCATCGTACATCGGGGGGGCTGGGCGGGTTAAGTATCACAATGGGATTTACTGAAATGATAATGAAAACAAGCAGTAGAGTGAAACCTCTGTTTTCAGATTCATAGGTTTTTGGCCATGAAATTGATGCTTTAGAGCAGTGTGCGGCATGCAGTTTGAATTGTCGAAATGGCAGGGATAACAGTGTCAAACAACGAAAAAGGGTAGTGATTTATAAACACTGAAACAACGAATTGTCGAATAACATTCGGTTGAAGAACGAGGATTTCCTGTACAGTGGAGCCCCTCAGATAGCGTTTTTTTAAGTAGCGAATCCATGGATAGCGACAGGAATGAAACTATCTCATAGCAATTAATGCTGCATGGTTAGCGTAAATCTGCTAGTCATTTAACATGTAGCGAGCTTGTGGGCAGAGTTGTCAAGGTCGGACCCTGGTAACACTGATAGTGAGTGCGAGTCTATCGTCATTCAGTTCATTGACCCATGTGTATAACTAATCTCCAGCTATCTCTCTCCTACCAAATTTTACAGTTTTAAATTTTTCCTTTACCTTTATTTCTCTCTTGGGGGAATGCTGGTATCTAGGCGATACTGACGGGTGGAAGGTGAACCTCCCCTCAGTTACCCCAAGAAGAAGAAGAAGATTGTTTGTTTATCCACGCGCCGCGCATTCATTCAACTTGTCACAGTCTCGCCATTGTTAAAGTTTTTTGTGACCTTCCATTAATTAATTGTCTGGCTACTGAGTGTTCTAATATCACGGCTTCAACTTTGGGGGCTTGCCGAGGTGGTGGTGGTGGCCCAGGGAAAAAACAGGAAGTGCTGGTAATGTAAAAGTGACCGAAAAGGCCTGACAATACATGCGTGGCAAGCCAAAGAAACGATACTGCGTGGAGGAAAAGAAAAAGATAATTTTTTGAAAATGTAGTATACGTTTATCTTATTACAGTACTGAAGAAATATGACGTGACACTGATGGGTAATGGAGGAAATTAGGGGTATAGCTGAAGGAGTCCAGGACTGTATTAATTTTTTTAGGTAAGAAGTTTGCCCCCTCTGATAGCGATTTCATGGATAGCGACCTTTTTGGCAGACTAATAAGGTCGCTATCCAAGGGGCCCCACTGTACATGGAAAATTGATAGATTCCATAAGTAGTTGTTAAGATGATAGCAGAGCATTTGTAAATATAAATGGATGTCACATAGAGGGGTTGAAAGTCTGTGTTAGAGTGAGACAGGTGTGTGATGTTTGATGTACCTATTGTTCAGTATGCATACACTATACCCGGCTAGGGAACTTACAAGTGATTGAGCTGGCTGAATGAAATTTGTGCAGAGGATTGTATGACCAGGTTTGGCACTTTTTTCAAACTTGACAGTCATCATGTTTCCTGTGTCAGATAGGTGAGTGTGAAGCTATGTGCAGAATATTGTTTAACCTGTTGGATGGAGCTAGAATTCCAGGTCTTTAATGATGAGTGAATGGGTGTGTGACTCATTCACTTATTTGAAAATTTAAACAATGTATAAACAAATGTATGACCTATTTCTCAGGGCACTTTGTTGATTAGTTTCCTTGTATGCTTTCCTTTTTCATTTATAGATCATACCCACATTCGACACAAGTAAGAAATAGAGTTAGGATGAGGAAGGTGATGATGATGATAAACATAACATGTACTGTTGTAGGTGATCTTTTTATCTTGTCAGGGAAGTGGGAACTTGAGGTAGGATAATAGTGATGCTGATGATGAATGTAACATTTGCATTAGTAAATGAGATTTAATTATTTGCAGAGCCATCAGGGTAATGTGTCAATGAATTCTGGGGAAAAGGCTCATCCATCCCCAATGCCCACACCCCCCAAGGTTCGAATGGAGGGTCTGAGTGATTCGCCTCTGGGTCATCGACCACGATCGTCTACTGTCAGTGGTGCAGGTGGGGATTCCATGAGACGAGAGTTTCTAGCCAAACGAGCTGCTGCCAAGCAGAAGATAATGGAATCCAAGGAAGAAGGCTCTCAGGTGTCACCCAAGAGGAATATGTGAGTCAAGAATGTTTTATGTTTTATTTACAGTATGGTATTTGAGTTACTTATAAATATCACATCAGAAGTCCTGCATTAATAAAATTAATTTGTAGGGATACAGAATACTGCTATAACTATCCTTAATGATTGCCTGTTTAATCCTTCCAGAAATCCATTTTTGCAGTAGAATAGATCAGAAGGACATCTGCAGGACCTAACTGATTTTACTACAGTAAACCCTCACTATACTGAACCTCGTCAGCCCAAACTTCAGCTGTAGCGACCTCTGTGAGCCTACTAAACAGCTTTCCAATACTGTATGTAGAACAAAAAGTTGATTTATCCAGGTAATGTGGCTGCCAGACTAAACACAAGGTAAATAAAAGTAATTTTTGTTGTTTTCTCTGTTTTGTTTATCTTTGCTTGAACATTTTTACTATCTGTCAATACAGCATCAGTATGCACTATAAACCCACTCAAAATTGAAATAAAAATGTGAACATATATAATTCCATCAGGTATCCACCAAACAAGACTTACTGGTATTATAAATTGATCCTGGGGTCATTTTAGTCTCCCAACAAACATCAGCTGTATCGTCAGCCATTTCCCCAATTAGTTCAGTATATGAAGGGTTTACTGTATGTTAAAACAGTTTAACACAACTAAGATGGATAATCATCCTTATCTATGGCAGTCAGAGCTACAAGAATGGTACTAATAATTAACACTTTGAGCTAAGACAGATAGAAAATAATAACTACAGTACTAAGATTGACATGCTTGTGCTTAAACTTACTCTCTCCAAAAGGCAGTAGATGGCAGGCTACTACTGACCCTGAAGGGAACTTCCATAAGAATAATAAGTGGTTATAAGTTTGGAAACTTGCTGCTCAGTCATCTGTCTTAAATAGGGAACTCAGTCACAAGTACGGTTCCTAATTATATGCTTCCTTTTTCATTACCATCACCAGACCAACCTCTCTTTTCCCCTCCACAAAGGATGGGGATGTAATAAGGTTAATAGAGCAAAAAAAAAAAAAAAAAAAAAACAAGAACAATCTCCTTAGAGTTACTGATTCAGTGTGTGGGTGGATAAGGGGACCCCCAAGACATAAAGTAACATGGTAGTGGGATGAGGGTGTAGCAGCTGCAGTTAACTCCCTCATACACGAGGACTTGGTAAAAATCTAACCACTCACACTTTGTCAGTGCAGGTTGCCTTCAAGTGAAATCGAACCACTGGCACTTTTTCTACTCAGGTTGCATCCACCATATGGGTTGCAGTATTTTTTCACCACAATTTTTGGTTGCGTCATTCAGCTTTCTCCTCTGCCCTTTTTTAAAGCTGTATTGTTATGAAATTGCTACTTGTAATAAATGAATAAATGATCTTAATGAATGAAAAAAAATAATGTATTTTATCATTCACTCATTTATTCAGTACTGATTTCTCACAGATACAGTACTGTATATAAACATTTCATCAGTGCTTATTGAGAGTAAGTTGTAGAGCAGTCATCAAGCACTGACGAAATGTTTATATACAGTATCTCTAACAAATTGATGTTGAATAAATGAGTGAACAAAAAAAAGGTGGTAATTTACTTTTTCTTTTCTTTTTTCTTCTTTCATTAGGAAGATCATTTATTCATTTATAACATGTAATAATTTAATAACAGTACAGTAAAAAATTAGCGCAGGGGAATGAAATGTTTGAAAATATTTTACGATTTTGAGCCATCCACTACTTGAATGGCCTGGTGTGTTCAAAGACTGTAAGAATTTTCTGTTTTGTACGCGATAAAAATCTTTCTAATAGAGCTAGAAGTGACATTTTTTAATGAACATCATCGCAAATAAATGCTCTACAACTTTCTGCTGACAAGCATTGACTAAATATTTATACAGTATATCTGTGAAAAATCTGTCTGTCTATCTATCGCCAGATGCCTCAATCCCACATGGGGTGGCCACAAACAAATCGCCTCCATGTCTCTGTCCCCCGCCATCTCACTACCCCGCTCCCAACTCACACCCCTCTCTCTCATGTACCTCTCCACTCCATCCCTCCATCTCATCCTCAGCCTCCCCCTCCCTCTCCCCCTCTCCACCTCACTCACATACACTTTCCTCATCAGTCTTTCACTCTCCATCCTTTCCACATGCCCACACCACTTTAACTTGTTTCTCTTAATGCTTATTATCACGTCCACATCCACACCACAACGCTCCTTCACTTCCTCATTTTTTAGTCTGTCTCTCCACGTGACTCCACATGCTCCTCTCAAATAACTCATTTCCACTGCTCTCACACTTGACTTCTGTCCTTCCAACAGGGTCCAAGCTTCACTTCCATATGTTAGAGTTGGTATCACAATACTGTCATGTAACACCTTTTTCACTTCCATGCTCACTTCCCTGTTTCTTATCACTGCCTTCAGTGAACCAGCAACCTTCCTTCCCTGCAGCACCCTTTCAAGCACTTCACCCTCCACACTTCCATCCGTACTCATCACACTACCCAAGTACTTGAATGTACTCACATTCTCCATATCCTCCCCATCCAATCTCACTGTACATTCACTGGCTTCACTTCTCTCGAAGACCATCACTTTACTCTTCCCTACATTCACCTTTAGATTCCATTTCTTACATACTCTCCCAAACTCATCTACCAAGCCTTGCAGCTCCCCTTCGTCTTCGCTCAACAACACAGTATCATCTGCAAACAACAGTACAGGGAGTTTCCACACACTACCCTCTCTCACTAGGGCCACTCCAACATCCACTGCCCGACCTTGTATCTCTTTTATAACCCCATCCATGTACAGATTGAACAACTATGGAGACATGACACATCCTTGTTTCAATCCAACCTTCAAATGGAAAGATTCACTCAGTTTGCCATCCACATGCACTGCAGCCTTAGCACCCTCATACATACTCTTCACTGCCTTCAACAACTTCCCATCCATTCCATATATTCTTAATACTTTCCACAGTCCTTGTCTATCCACCCTGTCATATGCTTTCTCCAGATCCATGAAGGCTGCATACAACTTCTTTCCCCTCTCTAGAAACTTTTCCACTAAGGATCTAAGAATGAATATCTGGTCTACACAACCTCTTCCCTTCCTAAAACCTTCCTGTTCTTCTCCAACTAATTCCTCTGTTATTTCCCTAACTCTGTCAATAAGTATCCTACCATATACTTTTCCTATTACACTGAGAAGGCATATGCCCCTATGATTACCACACACTGCTTTTTCTCCTTTTCCTTTGTACAGAGGAATAATTATACCTGACTTCCAATCCTCTGGGACTCTACCCTCCTCCCAAGCCAATCTGCACACCTTCCACATCCATTCTATTACTATCTCTCCTCCATGCTTCAGCATTTCACCACACACTCCATCAATTCCTGGGGCTTTCCCCATTTTAACTTTCTTCATTGCTTCCACCACTTCCATCCTGGTGATTTCTTCCTCTCTTCTCACAACCCTCCTTCTCCCCACCATTCCCCAGCCACTTATACTTGCATTACTTTCATTCTGTATGTTCAACAGTTCATTAAATTGTTCTCTCCATCTGTTTACTTTTTCTCCCTTCTCCACTAGTCTATCTCTATCTATCTATTGCCAGACGCCTCAATCCCGAACGGGGTGGCCACAAACAAATCGCCTCCATGTCACTCTGTCCCCTGCCATTTCACTACCACGCTCCCAACTCACACACCCCTCTCTCATATACCTCTCCACTCCATCCCTCCATCTCATCCTCGGCCTTCCTCTCCCTCTCGCCCCCTCCACCTCACTCACATACACTCTCCTCATCAATCTTTCACTCTCCATCCTCTCCACATGCCCAAACCACCTTAACGTGTTTCTCCTAACGCTTCCCATCACGTCCTCAACCACACCACAACGCTCCTTCACTTCCTCATTTGTTAGTCTGTCTTTCCATGTGACTCCACATGCTCCTCTCAAATAACTCATTTCCACTGCTCTCACTCTTGGCTTCTGTCCTTCCAACAGGGTCCAAGCTTCACTTCCATATGTCAGAGTTGGTATCACAATACTGTCATGTAACAACTTTTTCACTTCCATGCTCACCTCCCTGTTTCTTATCACTGCTTTCAACGAACCAGCAACCTTCCTTCCCTGCTGTACCCTTTTGAGCACTTCACCCTCCAGACTACCATCCTTACTCATCACACTGCCCAAGTACTTAAATTCACTCACATTCTCCATATCCTTCCCATCCAATCTCACTATACACTCACTGGCTTCACTTCTCCACTAGTAATCTACCATTTTTATCTTTCACACCCCCACTGACTTCGTTGGCACCCTGTCTAGCTCTCTTTACCTTCTTCCAGAACATTTTCTTACATTCCCTCCACTTTGCACTCAAATTCCTCCCAAATTCCCCTTCCACTCTCTTCTGTCTCTCTCTTACTAATCTTTTCACCTCTCTCCTCATCTCTACATATAATTCTCTCGTCCGTCTCTCATCTTCTTCGACACCCCTGTTCCTCATCCACTCATTATTTGCTTTCTTCTTTTGTGCCACAGCTTCTCTCATCTCTTCAGTCCACCATGCTGTTCCCTGAACCCCCTTTCGTCTTCTCTTCACCCCACACACCACCTCACATGCTGCACAGATTTCTTCTGTGAATATCTTGCACACACCTTCCACATCCCCCATCTGCTCCAATTTATATTTACCCAGTCACTCCTCCACTTTCCTTTTATATTCAGCCTTTATTCCATCGTAACTTTACTACCCTCCTTGTAAGAAATACTCCCTCCTGTCCTTCCCTTCTTCTCTTCCTCCATCTTGTTTGGATTCTGATTCTGGCCACCACCAAGTGGTGGTCAGAAAGCCCACTCCCCCAACCTCTATATACTCTTGCATCCATTACACATCTTCTCATCCTTTCATCTTAATGATAGTGCTGATAATACTGGATAATCACATTCATCATTTTATGACATTATTTTCCTTTGCCATTATAGTGGTCCTCATACATACTGCTTGTATTTGCTGTAGTTTATTGGAGATGCAGAGGATGAGATGGATGGATAGAGTGGAGAGGTATATGAGAGAGGGGTGTGTGAATTGGGAGCATGGTAGTGAAATGGCAGGGGACAGAGTGACATGGATGCAATTTGTCTGTGGCCACCCTGTTCGGGATCAAGGCGTCTGGCAATAAATAGATAGATAGATGTAAACTGTACAAATATCCCTCTACTATCCGGACGTCCACTATCCGGACACCTCCCTATTCGGACATCGTGGGCTGATGGCCGAAACCCCCAAATTTGGGGGGGGGGGAATCCGACCGCATCAGTTTGAATTTCCCACCTGCGCTGACTAGCTCCCTTCCAGCTCAATCTCCCTCCTACTTGTTCTGTCTCAACTCCCGTGAACAGTGGATGGCTGTCTGCTCGTTTGTGGTATTTTCGTTCTTGTTTAAATAATCAAAAGTCACAGTGCTAAGGATTAAGTGTAGTTAAACACTGGATTACTGGACATGCTTCAAGAGCAGTTATGACCACTGTAAAAACCTTAGAGATGAGGGTAAACAACAACTAAATATTTTCCATAATCACTTCTAAATCCTCATTCTCTGGTTACATTTTATTTACTTCCATGCTTTGTGTCCCATATTTGAGTGCACAGGCTGTGAAAGAGGTGATTTTCTCAGTGATTACCATGTCTCTTACATACGTTCGCTATCTAGTCAACTGGTGAACATTTTTGCCCCACACACCTCTAAATCATAATTTTTCTGGTTACATTTTATTTACTTCATGCTTTGTGTCCCATATTTGAGTGCATAGGCTGTGAAAAGGTGATTCTCTCAGTAATAATCATGTCTGGCTTACTCACCTCAAAATCATTATTTTGGGGTTAAAATTCGATTAATTCATGCTTTGTGCCAATTATTTATGTGAATGGGGTCTTAATTAAGTGCTATGCATGTCCAGGAGGGAGGTAGGTAGGTGGTTTTCTGATTTAGGTTAGGTTAGGTTAGGGTCAAGAATAACCAGTGCTGTTGGTGAACAGTGAACACCTTTGCCATACCTAACTTTTTTTCTGGTAACAGTTTATTTATTTGATGCTTTGTATCCCATATTTTAGTGCATAAGATATGACAAATGATGATTTTCACAGTGATAGCCACATCCAACACTTACTTATAGTAAGCTGCCAACTCGTGAACTGCCTTACTTACCTCAAATTCATCATTTTTGGGTTAAAATTCGATTAATTCATGCTTTGTGCCAATTATTTATGTGAATGGGGTCATAATTAAGTGCTATGCATGTCCGGGAGGGAGGTAGGTAGGTGGTTTTCTGATTTAGGTTAGGTTAGTGTCAAGAATGACTGGTGCTCTTGGTGAACAGTGAACACCTTTGCCATACCTAACTCTTTTTCTGGTAACAGTTTATTTATCTGATGCTTTGTATCCCATATTTTAGTGCATAAGATGTGAGAAATGATGATTTTCATAGTGATTGCCATGTCCGATACTTATTTACACTAAGCTGCCAACTCTTGAACATCTATGCCTTACTTACCTCAAAATCATCATTTTTGGGTTAAAGTTCAATGAATTCATGCTTTGTGTCCATTATTTAATGCATATGGTGTGAGAAAGGGTGATTTTCATAGTGATTTCCATGTCTGATACTTACTCTTGCTGGCAGGTTGTGAGCACCTGTGCCTTACTCACCTCTAAATCATCATTTTTTGGTTAAAATTCAGTTAATTCATGCTTTGTGTGCATTATTTATGTGAAAGGGGATTTAAATAAGTGCTATGCATGTCCGGTAGGGAGGTAGGTAGTTGGTTTTCTGATTTAGGTTAGGTTAGGATAGGTTAGGTTAGGGTCATGAATGGCCAGTGCTGGAGCTTCAGGGCCAATATCCGGAGAAGACCAATATCCGGACAAGATTAGTATCCGGACATGCCTTTGGCTGTATTGTGTCGGATAGTGGAGGGATTACTGTATTCATATTGGAGCAGATGGGGGACGTGGAAGGTGTGTGCAAGATATTCACAGAAGAAGTCTGTGCAGCATGTGAGGTGGTGTGTTGGGGTGAAGAGAAGACGAAAGGGGGTTCAGGGAACAGCATGCTGGACTGAAGAGGTGAGAGAGGCTGTGGCACAAAAGAAGAAAGCATATAATGAGTGGATGAGGAACAGGGGCGTCGAAGAAGCTGAGAGACGGTCGAGAGAGTTATATGTAGAGAGGAGGAGAGAGGTGAAAAGATTAGTAAGAGAGAGTAAGAAGAGAGTGGATGAGGAATTTGGAAGGAATTTGAGTGCAAAGTGGAGGGAATGTAAGAAAATGTTCTGGAAGGAGGTAAAGAGAGCTAGACAGGGTGCCAACGAAGTCAGTGGGGGTGTGAAAGATAAAAATGGTAGATTACTACTGGAGAAGGGAGAAAAAGTAAACAGATGGAGAGAACACTTTATTGAACTGTTGAACATAGAGAATGAAAGTAATGCAAGTATAAGTGGCTGGGGAATGGCAGGGAGAAGGAGGGTTGTGAGAAGAGAGGAAGAAATCA
>JAGKTI010000875.1:89704-109166 GCA_018397915.1 Birgus latro
ATTTATTTGTTTATTTATTTGTCAGTTGAAATTTAATGAGTGGTATCTGAGGTAGGGAGAGATATGTGACAGGATGCCGGGTTTGTGAAGGTGTGTTGTGACGTAACAATCATCTGTGGGAAGCTTCAGCCAAGTATTCCGGTTCCTTTGTGGGAAGTCCATTAGTACGTTGAGACGACAGTGAAATTACGTGCACTGATCTTGGGGAAACTAAAATACTTAGCTTGTTAACCTTGACATACTGAGAGCACCAGTATGAGTAACCTGGCAGTGTTTTAGGGTACAAGTAACTGCCCCAGATATGTCTCACTGGGCTTACATTCTACATGCTGTTTTCTTCAGCTTTCTCAAAGTGGGGTCTCCAGCCCCCCGAAGCTCAGAAGAGGAGAATTCAGGAGAGGGAAAGCCAAGCAACAAGTCAGCCCCAACATCGTTTAGACATGCCATCCTGCAAAGGGTTGTTTCACCGCCTAAGAAGTCAGGTAATATCACATGCTCATATTTTATATTTTTGCTTTATATTACCATCAGAATGGATTCATTGTTGATTGATAAATGAGTTTGTACGTTTGTAAGAAACAAGAATTTATTTTAGTTACAAATTCATACTGAGTAAGTGTAGGCGAAATCCATCACCCATCCATTATTACCATATCAGGAGGGAAGGGAAAGGTATCCCCCTCGGTAAAATATTGCAGTTGGGTTCCTGGCTGTAGGCATTGTGTTTTTGCTGAATGGAATTGACTACCCCATTAGCTACCAAAAGTTGTGTAAATAGTCTTAAGACTTTCATGATACAGGAAGGAAGGACTGTGAGTAAGAATGTCATTGCACAGTTACATGTATACTTAAAAAAAAAAAAAAAAAAGGGTAGGAAGGACACAGGAGCTGTGGAACTGGATCCCAAACCTGTCTGCGACTCAATAAAATTATGTTGGTTCTTATGACTAAACTGTGAGATGTGCAAATGAAGAATGTGAAAGAGGATTCAAAGAAATACTGTATTATGTGATAGCATTGTGTACATTCATCCAAGTAAAGATAAAAAGAAGTGAACTGGATGCATAGGGAAAATGCTATATTGTATGTAAGGTCAAGTATCAGTAAGGGTAGACTGATTAGATGAATTATTGAATGAGGGGATCTTTCACTTTAATGAAACAAATTGTTTGACACACCTTTCTGGGCAATAATACCACAGTTTTCACAAGATGACTTGGAGAGGCAGAAATGTTTGTTTAATATGTATTACGAAATGATAAAGGGGTGGAAGTCTGATGAGAGATCATGTACAACATTTCATAAGTTTTAAATGGATAGTCTAGGGGTACATTAAGACAAGTTAGGGGAGATTTTCTCTCTCTCTCTCCCTCAGAATGCTCACTAGTAGATATTAACCTGTACCGTACTGGACAAAAAAAAAAAAAAAAAAAATGATACCCCTCTTCCCTGGCCAATTTTGGATTTTTTAAATTTTTACTGAATGGGATTAACACATCAGTATAAGATTCCCGGCGCTAATAAAAGTAATCTCTAAAGCCAGATAGTTGGTTGAGTCGAGTCAGGTTGGTGCCTTTCTACCCCTGAAATATTCGAGGTTCTTGAGAGAGCAGAGCGACTGTGGGCATGTGAACCTATTTTGGATTTTTTTTTTTTGGGGAGGGGGGTAAATGGGCTTTATACATCAATGTAAGATCCCTGGCACTAATAAAAATAATCACCAAAGCCAGAAAGTAGGTTGAATCGAGTCAGGTTGGTGCCACTCGACCTCTGAAATCTTCAAGGTTATTGAGAGAGCAGAGTTGCTGTAAGCCTGTGAAGACTCTCTCGCCTCCCGCGCTCCTAAATGAGAGTTGCGAACATAGCGGAGATATGTCTGAAGTTAGTGAGATACGTTATTACCTTCCATTTTCCTTTGGTTGCTGGCAATAACTTCTTAGTGCTGCAGGACGTAGATCTACGTCACCGGCGTTTTTTAAGGGGATGTAGATCTGTGTCGCTAGCGTGGTACGGGTTAAGACTTTTCTGAATTAATTACCCCCCAACTGTCCCGTGTCTGTGTGTTTATCCATGAGGGGTCCTTTGCATTACTGTAGATCTCTATCTGTTATTATACTGAGAATGTTCTCAAACAAGATGAAAAATGGGGTGTATCCTGGAGGGCCTGATGTAGGTGACAGTATGTAAATATTTTTACTTTGTTGTACATTTGATTTTTGTTTTGTTTTGAGTTGTATTGATGTAGTTTTTTTTTTTTTTTTTTTTTTGTGTTGTATCGAAGTAGTTTCTGTGGTGTTTTTATGTTGTGTAGTATTTATGAATGGGATGTCTGTCTGAGAGTGATAAGGCAACCCTTTACCCTGATACAGTCCTTCCTCCAATTTTGCGAGAATATGGTCGACAAAAACCCTCGCAAAATCAAAATTCGTAAAATTCAAACAATTAAATATATGAAATAAAGGCAAATTAGTCGACATCACCCCAAGGTAAGCACTTTTTCACACTCTTTCTCTTGACTCTACCTCGTAATTTTACGATGATAAATTAAACAAACATGAACTGATGTATTGTACAGTAATATTAATAAGAAAACATCATAGGTAAGAAACATAAAAAAAAAAAAATGCATTTACACTGATGTGAAGACTGGCGTGGTGTATGGGACTGGTGGCGGGGCAAGGCTTGGCTACTGTGGCCCCGCGGGGCCTACGTCATCACTGTCACTGTCGACAGATATTTCCACATCTTGCTGTGTTTTTTCTGCCTCTCTCATGAATCCATTGTCACTGGGGTCATCAGAATCAAAAAGGTTAGGGATGCTAGGATCGCTGGCTGCTTGGGGAGGGGTGGCAGGACGGCTGGTCGATGGGACAGGGTCTCTTGGGGTTCTCATGAATTTTGTGATTAGAGACTGCTTCCACTTGTTAACCCCATCTCTGTGGAGATCAGCATAAAAGCAAAGGGCCCTGTCAACACTGTATCATGCTTCCTGAGCCCTAAATTGGTCACATTCGTTGCTCACAATGGTTTCTTTCAGTTGGTCAGTGATGGCGAGGGTATTGGCCAGGTTATGCATTGTTAATTCTCGGCCCCATTGCTTTTATGCTGACCTCCACAGAGATGGGTTTAACAAGAGGAAGCAGTTTCTAATCACAAAATTCATGAGAACCCCAAGAGACTCTGCCCCATTGACCAGCTGTCCTGCCACCCCTCCCCAAGCAGCCAGCGATCCTAGCATCCCTAACCTTTTTGATTCTGATGACCCCAGTTACGATTCTGACTTCGAGAATTCATGAGAGAGGCAGAAAAAACACAGCAAGATGTGGAAATATCTGCCAACAGTGATAGTGATGATGTAGGCCCCGCGGGGCCACAGTAGCCAAGCCTCGCCCTGCCACCAGTCCCGTACACCACGCAAGTCTTCACATCAGTGTAAATGCATTTTTTTTTTCTAATGTTTCTTACCTATGATGTTTTCTTATTAATATTACTGTACAGTACATCAGTTCATGTTTGTTTCTTTTATCATCATAAAATTAAGAGGTAGAGTTGAGAGAAAGAGTGGGAAAAAGTGCTTACCTTGGGGTGATGTCGACCAATTTGTAGTCAGCACTGCCTCACTCGCCACTGAACCTGATGTGTTTAAACCCCTTCCTTTTGAGGAACTGGCATAGCCACCCACTCGATGCCTTGAAAGGTTTTGTTGAAGGATTAATGGCTTTTTTAAGGTACATGTGATAGAATATTTGCTACCTTATATGGCGCCCATCTAATGCAACCCCTTCCTTTTCCTTTCTTTGAATGTAGTGAGCAAGATATCTTTCCATTTTTATTAGCACTTCTTTGTTGTCCACCTGCATTTTACCATCAAATTGAGCACCTCCATAGTTCTTCACTGCTTGCTTGATTTGTTCACTGTTCTTTAAAATCATTCTCACTATCGATTCACCAACACCAAACTCCTGACCAATAGCAGAATTACCTTTACCTGCTTTTTTCCTTTCAATCATTTTCAGTTCGGTGTCTAAACTTATTTTCGTGTTCTTCTTACCTGTTGGCGCCATGATAACACTCGTGCAAGGTTAGACTGCTGGGATATTGAGAGGAGTACCACGAAATTGTGAGGGTCAGTGACCTTGGTTGGAAACAGGTGCAAACAAACGTGGCGGGGCGGCAGACCACTGAACTAGGAGGCTCAGTACGCCCAGTGAACCATGATGTCACTACTCCACGTGGCAAAGTAGTGTGGGAAGACAACTCTCCCACCACTTGGCCTCACAAAATGTGTGATCGCTCGCAAAGTTCATAAATGTTAAAAAATACATGACTTTTGGAACTACCTCACAAAATTGGTGAATCACAGAGTTAAAATTCGCAAAGTTGAAGAATGTACTGTACTTGTTTTGTCTTGTCTAACTGTAGTGTAGTGTGTGGAAGTGTGGAGTGTTGAATCTGTTTATGAGTTTAGCCTCTTACCAGAAAACAAAAATTTTCTTCTAAAATAATTTTTAAGAAGTAGGAATGACAAAAGTGCACAGATAAGAGATGGAAAAAGGCACAGAAACAAGAGAGCATTCAGGATGCGAGGAGATTTGGAGACCTATACCCATTACTACATACTTTAGCCGTAGATTTGTAGCTGGTGGAATGTAGCAATGGGTGTAGGTCTCCAAATCTCTTCCCATCCCGAATACTCTCTTGTTTCTGTGTTTTTTCCATCTCTTATCTGTGCACTTTTGCCATTCCTACTTCTTAACAATCATTTTAGAGGAAAATTTTTGTTCTCTAGTTTATGATCTTTTTTATCCATCCATCATCCAATCCTATGTCACCCCACAGAGGAGCGTAGGAGCCCGGGGCTAGGCAAGTTGTTCCTGACATTTAAGATGAGAGTGACCAGCCTCACTCATCCCTGAGTGGCAATATGTGAGCAATAAACCCCAACCACTCCTTGGATATAAACCTTTATCGGCTCAATCCGATTGGAGCGCTGTAATGACCCACTAAACCACCAGGCACCAAAATTTGCTTATATGGTTACCACCCAGCGTAGTAAATGGTTTTCTGGTGTACAGGAAACCATCTGGCTTGTCATTCAGTGTAGAGTCACCCACAGGCAGAGGGACGAGGAAAGAATGATGGAAAGAAAGACAGAAGAGGGAGTGTAAAGTCACCCATAGGCAGAAGGACAAGGAAAGAATGAAGGAAAGAAAGACAGAAGAGGATTGAAGGAAAGAAGGATGGAGGAGAGGAAAGGGCAGACACCCGAGAGCAGCACTACATCGAGTGAGCGGATGGTGAGTGCCCCCACCTACCTTTTTGTGGGAGAATAATTACTGGTATGCGTAAAACAAGTGTCAGATTTGGATTGTTACATGCATAGCATGCTGAAACACTAAAACGAGGGTGCCTTTCCATCAAAAGAAGTGTTTTGGTATGTAACTTAACAGTAGGCGAGCGGTAGCTAATCAGTATTGTGCAAAATGGTGTACTTACGGGTGACTGCGATGCGGTTTTCAGGCCGTAACTTATGAACCGTAGCCTGAATGCTTTTCTAACTATGAAACATCTACACTTGACAAGCAGTGATTTGGTGTACAGAATGCTCATGTATGCCTTTTTGTTTTGGAGTTATGGCTAATGAAGAAGAAGGAAAGAAAGAACAAAATCGATATTTTTGTGGTACGATTTTGCATCTCCCATGAAGGTTAGCAAGACTTTGTGAGTAGTTTTGCACTAATAATGAATGTCATTTAGTTTATCAGCTTAGAACTAAGCTTTGCGATCATTTTCGCACGAATGCTCCTATACCCTATAATACGGGACGCCAGTTTGAACCTGTGCCATTCCTATTTACGGAGTGCTGCCGCACACTGTAATATTAATGCTGTGTCACTGTGTGTGTATGTGTGTGTTGGGAGTTGTGTAGGACTGTGAATTTTGTTACTTCCATTGATGCTTCGTTGTAAAACCTTTATTGTGTGTTTCTTTTGTTTGTACTATTTCCCAGCATAGTATCCTTCCTCGTGTGAACGCCGGACTCCACAAGGAGTAATGCTATTCGAGCAGTGTCGGTATTCCATATTTCTTCATCTGTTGTGTCAATATGAGATGTCAATTTAGTAAGGATATTTTTTTTTTTATGATAATACATGTGTGGTCTTTTATGTAGTGTGTGTTTGCATGCCTGTGTATATGGGTTGCAGCCACATGTTCATGGTGAATTTTGGTGTTTGTGTAATGGCAGACCTGAGTAACTGAGATGCAGCCACTTTGCACTAGTCTACCAAGTTCTTGTCTGGTATTTTCAAGTAGTACTGCATCATCAGCATACAACAAATTTGAGATATTCCATCCATCCCCATTTACTATATCTTTTTCATTACTTTGTTCCATGGTCTATTCGTGGACTCAAATACAGTACCTTCCTATACCTTTTATTATCGCCCCCCCCCCATTCTTGCAGAGAATTTTGGGATATGGTTACTTACTCTGTCCCTGCATACTTCCATAAGATTTCTTATTTCTCATGGATATTTTATGTCCCCTCCATTTCTCTCCAGTCAGTATTCCCAAAGTGTCGCCGTAGGGAATCAGACTCCATTCTCCCATAATTATGTCTGTCTTATTGATAAGCAACCTGTCATTCTCCTGTGTCTATGCCTAGCAACTCCATCTTGGTAACCAAAGGGTCACTCATACAGTATTTTAAACTCATGCAGCATTTTCTATAACTAACTGTGTTAACATATTTTTTGTTACCAAGCTGATCGGTCTATATCCCCAGGATATCTCATTACCCCTTGCATGAGTCCTTTTCCAATCACATCTTATGCAGTTAAAATCTCCCATTAGTACCAATCTATTCCTCTGCTCATTCAACTTCTTTAGCACTTCTTGGGATTCTTTCACTTGCTGCTTATACTCACCTCTCTTCCATGCCCTGGTCAGTGGAGGCATACACACCACAGCTATGTTTAGCTTCCCACCATGTCCTTCTGTTAGTTCCACTCCCAGTACTTCCACTTTCTTACTCCCAAAATGTATCCTTTTGACTCTTAATTTCTTACCAGTCATAATCATCACCCCATGTCCAAATTTTCCCTCTTTGTGTTTGTACAGCACATTATAGTCCTTCTAACCCAGCACATTTACATCAGTATCACTACTTAATTTGGTTTCAGCAAGACACAAAACTTCCGGTTTCATTAATATAGTCTCCAAGTTTTTAAAGCGATCAGTCCATTCACATTACACTACATTTTTGGGGGGGCTTAGTCCTCTTAATCATTTCCTTGGTTACCTTTACAGTACTTCCCTTCATGTTCTCCCTTTTACTCCATCACATTCACATACTACGAGTATTTTTAGATTTTCATACCTTTACCCTCATCATGATATAAGTGATCTCTTGTTATTATTCATCCATCCATCCATCAGCCAATCCTATGTTGCCCCTTGAGGAGCATAGGAGCCCGGTGCTAGGCAAGTTGGCCCTGACATTTAAGATGAGAGTGACCAGCCTCACTCATCCCTGAGTGGCATGTAAGCAGTAAACTCCAACCACTCCTTGGATATAAACCTTCACTGGCTCAATCCGACTGGAGCGCCATAATTGCCCGCTAAACCACCAGGCGCCATAATTTGGTTATATGGTTACCACCCAACATAGTAAATATATTCTTATAATTTTCTTCATAGTTTAGCCTGCATGACACACTTAGTATTTCTTTTACTACCCTTTCACTTTTGAACATGATTTGCATGGGCCATGGCTCACTTTTCTTGTACAGTCCAATCCTTCTTACTTCTGCTTCCTGCTCCCATTGCCTTTCTTCCACATTTATCTTGCCTAGTATTTTATTGACCCTGTTTCTCTCCTCATGCTTTCTGACTTGTCTTCATTTCTGTTCCTTTGTGACATCACCATATCTGTTCCCCTACTGTATCTCATACAGTTTTCTCTTTCTTTTGCAAAAATTTAACCACAACACTTTCAAGTTTTCCTTTTTCCATCTTCACTGATTTTTTTTTGTTCTCTCATCTGTGCTGCTGTATTATCTCGGTCATTTGGGTTATCTTTCTGCAGCCCTCAACTACCCATCTTATCTGCCTCATTTGCACCTCCTCTAATGCAGTATTTACTTTTTCAGGTTTAATTTTCAATGTAACATAACATTTTCCTCAGTTCTTTATTTTCTTCTTTGCACTTACTAATTTGCCTTTGTGCAGTTTTGTTGGGTGTTCTCAAAGCATCTGTTGCATCACACTCCAGCTTCATTTTCTCTGTTTTCTCATTGTTCGCTTCATCCACATCAGATTCCAGCATCTTCACTCTCATCATTATTGTTTTGACCATATCAATTATATTAGCCTTCATGTCAGAATCTTCATATTCTGTGTCTTTGTCCCATCTCGTCATCATATGTTTAGCGATACCTTTCCTGTCCATGGTCATTCTTCCTCAGCTGTTGTACTGTGCAGTGAACATCCAATTTCTACTTTATGTGGACCACACATCACCACTTTGAATATTAATCCCAGCTGAGGAAATGACTGACAACGATCCCTCAACTATGCATGGCAGTAGTGGGTAGACAGAGCTCCCCAACAGATGCCTTCTCCATTTGACTGCTCTCCTTGTTTGTGTATGTGTGTGTTTGTAGTGTAGTGTGTGTGTGTGTAGGTGTGGGTGTGGGTGGGAGGGTGGGGGGGGTGTATTTACCTATTTGTAGTATACAGGAATTGAGCGAAGCTTGTGTTGTCCTGTCTCCATATCTACATTTATCCAGTTTAGTTTTAAACACATGAATGTTTTTTGCCTGCACCATATCTTCATCTGAATCATTCCAAATACCTATGCTTCTTTGGGGGAAACTGAACCTTTTAAGATCATTAAGACATCTACTTTTCCTCAACTTGAAGTCATGACCTCTTGTTCTTCCATCATCCAACGCAAAAAGATCCTCTCTATCCACCCTTTTAATTTCTCTCACATTTCTAAACATCGTGATCAAGTCACCTCTATCCCTTCTCTCGCGCAGTGTTGGTAACTTCAGTTTTTCCAATCTCTCCTCGTAGGTCAGTTCCCTTAAGCATGGTATCATCCTTGTTGCCATCCGTTGAACCCTCTCCAGTTTATCAGTATGCTTCTTCAAATGAGGTGACCATACCCCAGCTGCATTACTCTAGTCTTTTATCATGGTCACTCTAGTCTCAGTCTTATCATGGTCACTATCAACTCCCTCAGCATTTCCTCATCCATATAATTAAAAGCCACTCTCATGTTGGTCAGTAATCCATAAATTCCTCCAGTGATTTTGTTTATATGCTTTTCTGGTGGCAAGTCATCCTGAATAATCATTCCCAAGTCCATCTCATCTTTTTCTAATTATCTCATTGCCCATTTCATTTTTCCAATGCAGTCTTTTTCACTCATTCCCATTTTTAATACATGACACTTCTTGGCATTGAAATCCACTTTCCAAGTCTGGCTCCAGCTGTAGAGTTTGTCCAAGTCCTCTTGCAGTTTTTTATAACCATCAGTACATTTAATATGTTTCATGATTTTAGCATCATCTGTGAACATACTCATGTAATTATTCAAACCTTCTGGCAAATCATTTACATATATCAGTAAGATTATTGGAGCTAAGACAGAACCCTGGGGTACTCCACTAGTCACATTTTTCCATTTTGAAATCTTGTCTCTTCAAACTGTTCTCATCTGCCTTCCTATCAGATAATCTCCCATCCACCTGAATAGTTTCCCTTGCACCCCTCCAAAGATCTTCAACATCAACAGCAGTGTCTTATAGGGCACCCTGTTAAATGCTTTCTTGAGATCAAGATAGACACAATCTGCGTATCCTTCTTTCTCTTGTATGACATCTATTATCTCAGTAGGTTAGTAATGCAAGATCTTCCTTCCCTAAAACCAAATTGTCTTGGTGTTATCATTTCATTTTTTTCTAAATACTTTATCCATCTTTTTCTAATAATTTTCCCACAGATTTTACAGACAACACTAGTAATTGATACAGGTCTATAATTGAATGGATCTTCCCTATCTCCTCCCTTGAAGAATGGCACAGTATATGCTCTTTTCCAGTCTTTAGGCAACTGTCCATTTTCCATAAAGCTCTTAATGATGACATAAACAAGCCACACTAATTGGTCTGCACATTCCTTCGGGATCCATCCAGCCACACCATCTGGTCCCATTGTTTTCCTCACATCCAAGTCCCTCATCAGCTGTATCACCTCATTCAACTGCAGTTTCCGCCAGTCTCGTCATCCTGGGTTCCATTTCAGATTCCTTAAATTCTTGCTCCATCACATAGACTGACTGCAGCCTGTTGTTCATTATTTCACACAATTCTTCTTCTCTTTCGTAAGTTTCATCTCCATCTCTCAATTGTATTATACTTTCCTTAACTTTCATTTTACCATTTACAAACCTATAAAATAGTTTAGGCTCTTTTTTACATTTAGTTACAATATCTTTTTTGTATTTCCTTTCTTCCTGTCTTTGCACCCTTACATATTTATTTCTTACCTGCTGATACTCCTTCTAAGTCCTTTCACTATATCATCTCACTTTATTTGATACTCTTTTTCTTGCCTCAAGTGCCATTCTACATCTATTATTATACCATTGTTTCTTCCTTTCCATTGTTGTGGAGAATTTTGGGACACTTTTACTAACTCCTGTTTTATATACTTGTATCAGAAACTCAAATATCTCATCAACATTTGTGATAGCATTTTTACTCCAGTCTACATTGTGGAAAAAGTTCCTCAGGGAAGCAAAGTCAGCCTTCCCATAATTGTATCTATGTTCTCTGTGTTTTTCATTTCTCTCTCCTTTCCTTACTCCCACCACTTCCATTCGTGTGTGTATGTGTTTTTTTTATTTTTTTTTTTATGTGTCCGACTCTGGGCATATGGGCTTCACAGCCTGCTATCAAGGCCCAGTCGTCCTCCTACAATCTACATGTCACCACTTCGGCGCTTAACACCCACCGTCCATATTGAATACATGCTAGGGCTGTCTCATACAGGACTGGTGTATTGGTATTAGCGGGGTCATTTTTACGACATGTCGGCGGGTCTTCTGGTAGATCAGTAAAGCCTGATTTAATGAAATTCAGATCCTTAAATTGTTCCCTGCACCAGCGAGGATTCGAACCTGGGTCCCACGGGACCGCAAGCGTATGTGTATGTGTGTGTGTTTACTGTACTTTAGATTGAGTTTTGCCAGAGTTGTAATATATATGTAATTTTTCCATCACCAGATTCTCTGGCTCACCTTGGCAGCCTGACTTCTGCTGGTGGTACTGATACCAACACTTGCAGGAAGTCCAAGAAGCAGCTCATGATCATCTGGAAGAAGGCTGTCTTTCAGCAAATTCTCTTGAATCGTTTTGAAAAGGAAAACCAGCGTTTGAGAGGTGAATCAGAGTGCTGTGGTCTTTGATTGAAGGTTTTATTATTGTTCATATTTTTAAAGGCCAGTAGCAATTGTAAATTACAGAGGGATCACATTATCCACATGCCCAGATCTTGAGACTTGTCATATTCATGAGCACCCCAAAATAACCAGTTTCTCCTTATATACAAAGTTTTCGTGGCAGTTGCATGGTGGGTTGGTGTGAAGACCGTGAAGAACCTTTGGAAACTGCTTGAAGAAAATTAGGTGTGCTTAGCTGGAGTCAAGTTGGCCATCATTGTTATGGTTGTGACATTGCACCAAAGTACCACATCCTCATACATGGGAGTCAGGATCCTTGTACACATGTGACTTGCTTAAGCACTGCCTAAAGATGTGTCAAGCATTTATGTTGACAGAGGACATATTAAGAAAGTCATGGACTTCGCCCTTATCACTAAAATGAACATGTCAGACCTTCTTAATCAGTGTATTAATGGGTTGGTTTACCAAGTTTAACCCTGTAAAACTGAGGAATTCCAAGGCTTGGGCAGATGTAATATGGGGATGTTTAGGTTAAAAAATTGACATTTCAGAATGCAGGTTTTGCCTTATATATTAGTTAAAAACATGTCACAGAACATAATGAGCACCCACCCAATGGAGGCTTTGAAACAGTATTGGAGAGGTGTTTACTGAGAAGCACTAACCCAACACATCCTGCAAAATCAACCAGGCAGCAACATTGGCAGCTTACTGTGGTGGTGATTCATAGCATTTGATTTATTTGTGAGTTGGCAGCCGGGCAGTGAAATGGCGGGGGACAGGGCATCATGGAGGTGATTTGTTTGTGGCCACCCCTTATGGGATTGAGGTGTCTGGCAATAAATAGATACTAATAGTACCGGTATACTGTAACTTAATATAGGTATTGATAATTGCTTTGTCATGGAAAGTTATGTTACACACACAATTTATGTACTGTAAATCTGTTTGCAGACAAGTTTACAAAATATTTTGCCAGTCCAAAGTGAATTGTTTCGTTTCGTTTCGTTTTTGAAGGCTCCAACATGCTTGCATGCGTCAGCCTTGGTCACTTAATGGCGGCTCTCAATGCTGCTCGATCTTTGGCAGCCTCCCTGTTCAATCCTAGAAATATATAAATACTGTAGTCTGTCTGTCTATCCCTCTATAGCCAGACACCATGAACCTATAACGGTTGGTCGTTTGTCTTTGAGTTAGTTGTTTTATGGAGAGGGGCACTAACCCTCCACCAACCCACTTGCTGACACATAGGGAACTGTTATGGGTTGGTTATATGGTTACCACCCAGCAATGTAAATGATATCCTGGCTTACAGGAAACCATTTGGCTTGTCACTCAGTGTAAAGCCACCAGAAAAGGAAAGAAGAGTAATAAAGAGTGACAGGAAAGATGGGAGAAGTAAGAAGAGAGAGGGCAGACAGAGGAAAAGAGTTTTGAAAAAGGTGAAGGAAGAAGTAGGCATCACTACAAGTGAGTAGATGATGGTTGCCATCATCCACTCACATGATGTAGTGCTGTGTAGTTGTTCCAGTGATAATTTTTTCATGTAACTTTTCATGCATTTTCCAAAATAACCTCATCATTATATTCTTTGATTCCAACATCCATAGATTTCTTAGACGCCCTTTTCCACATGATTTCCAAAATGCTTCATCCAGAAATGTATATTTCTAGAGATGAATTATCATGAATGGTCATGATTATTTCGTAGCACACCCTCCATCCACCATCCAGTCCTTTTCCTTATCAGGAGAATAGGGGCCCAGGGGTAGGCTGCTCAGTCACGACAATTAAGGCAAGGGTTATACCCCTGAGTGGCATTATGTGAGTAATAAACCCGAACCACCTTTCCGAGGTAATTCCTCACAGACCCCATCCAGTTAATAATAAATAAATAAATTGGTTTTACGCCTGGTATCCCTGAAGGGCTAAGGCATTGCCCCTGGCTAGAGGACTTTTGGATTGGAGCATGTAGCATTTTATGACCGGATGCCCTTCCTGATGTTTACCAATGACCCTTGGGTGGATTCGATCCTCCCACCCTACGGTCAGAGCAGAGCGCTCTAACCCACTGAGCCACGGCTGCTACAGACCCCATCCAGTTGGAGCCCCTTAATCCATTAGACCACCAGACATTATTTGGATGAATAGTTATCCAGTGTAGTAAATGATACCATGGGCTACAAGAAACCTTTTGACTTATAACTCAGAGTTACAAATGAGTTAAGCAATAGTCCATTATGCCACCCATCTCTGAACCTTTCACAGTGAGGACATGACAAGGATTAGCATTCACTGGATGCTTCGTAGGAAGGGAAAGGCTAACAGCATTGTCATTACCAAGTGATTTGGCAAATATTTTAAGGATGAGATGAAAGCCTGCTGCAAGTAGAAGAAATTGTCTGTCAGTCATCCTACTGCCCTTTAACATGCCCTGGCATCCAAGATTCCCCCATGATCAGTACTCTGCAGTCAGGCTTTTGTTCATCCTGCCAAACACCACCAGCATCCCTTAGCCATTCAGTCAAGAGATCATCCAGTCATTCAAGACAGGTTACTTTTGCTAGATTTACTTGCTCCAAATGCTGGTAGGGATAGAGTAGAGGAAGAGACTGCACTTCATTGTGAGGTGTCCCCCATCAGACCTACATCCTCTCCTGTCCACCTTGCCACCCCTTCTACCTCCTCCCCTAGCTTAGCTGCCTCCCCTTTTCCCACCTCTTCTTCTATTCCTCCTACCTCCACTCCATCTACCTCCTTCCCCTTCCTCTCCTCTTACCTCCTCTGCTGTGATGTCAGTTGCTGGGTTTGGGAAAACTTCATTATCAAGACAGTAGTGAGGCTTGTGGTAGAATAGTAGAATGAAGTTTCTCGAGTACAGTGAGGCATGATGGTATCCACTATGCCCATAACTGAGAAGCAAGGATGGCAAGAACCAGCAGCAGGTGCAGAAAAGCTTCACTGCAGTCCTTGACATTGCATAGAGTATCCCAGTCCTTATAGTTTTCTGAGCTCAGTGAGAAGCACCAGTGTGAAGTTCTTGGGAATACTGTATATGAGCTAACAGTCAAGAAGGTGGTTAAACATGCTGAGGCTGAAGAAGCAGTGATGGAGAGTGAGAGATTGGAGAGACAGTTCTGAGGCAGGGAGAGCACACAGCCTGAGTGTTGATGGTAATCTTAACCCTATCAGGTTTCTGGGCCAGGCAGATTATGTTTGTGCTAAAGTCAGCTGCTCTCACACTGGCCAACAGTAAAACACTCTTAAATTCAGACCGCCCAAACTTCAGTCATTTTGCGAAAAAATGTAGTACAGTAAAACCTCGATATAATGGACTTCAGTAGACCGGAATTCGCTTTTATCGGACTCGAGGAGCTACCAGACTAAACTCCTATATCGGAAAAGTCCGATAAAGCCAGAAAGCAGTCCGGACTGCCTGACCACTTCTGCTATGTTCACCACAATAAGACAAGTAAAAGACATGTTTTTCAGTGCACAGTACAGTATTATTATACCATTTGATTAATGTAGTGAAGGTATAACACAGAACAATACTGCAATGGTGGTGAAAACCACTGATTCAATCCGGACTAATGTCTGATATATCGGAAAAAGTTCGGATTAGCAGGGGTAAGTCCGGATGTCGCTTTTATCGGAATTTTGCATTTTTCGGACTGGCTTGGGCCCCAATTAGTCTGTTACAGTGAGGTCTTACTGTAATTCAAGTTTATTGGAAGAGAGTGCGATATTTGCAAATAATAATGATATGGGTAGGTAGGGTAATCTTCAAAGATTATTATGTATAAGTCCTATTAAACTAGCTTGAATATCTGTGAGTGAAAAAAATTTATGAATCAAATTGAAAAAAGATCAACATTTTTTTACCCTGCAAAACTTTGTTCACACAGAACAGACAGTTTCAATTGTAAGAACGTGATTAGTGCGATTATATGTGGAAAAGTATTGTAAGTACTGGGCAGTAAATTATTTTAAAATATATACACGCATAATCTTGCTACAACTGTTTTAATGAATATCTGTATTTTTCGGAAAAAATTCCTATCTTCGGACGAACAAATCTCCACCATCTCTATCCAGACTATTGGGGATAAAGTTGTTCCCTCAAATTGGGTAGTTGTGAGGGTTCCGTTTGATAGGAAAGACAGATACAGGCATTATATTGCTACCATTACTAGGGTAAAACCAGAAATACATGTCAGGTTTCTCAAACACTTTCAGGGTACACCTCACACATTTGTATACCCAGTAGTTGATGACAGCAGTGACATAGACAGAGAGGACATACTGAAGTTGTTACCAGCACCAACACTTGATCGCAAGAAAAGGATGATTTTTGATGTAGATGTGAACCTTTGGCCTAAGTAATGATGATAATATTTGATATAGATCTGTAAGAAGATAGTCAGTATTACCAGTACCAAAGTTATTGCCAGTATGGTGCTACCAGTAAAGAGTTTTATTTTGAAGAAAAAAATGATACTGTTTATTTAGTTACAGTAATTTATACTGGCCTTCATAACGTGTGTGTGTCTGTTGATTTGTGTGCGTGTTAGTGGGTGTGTGGGTGTCATTAGAACCTGTGTGAAGTGTTTAACATTAGATTATGTTATTTGGATATGCATTTGTTGAGTCAGTGAGGTAGCCAATTGATAATTAAGTGAAGTTTTGTTTAGGAAAGAGAGATCAGTTCCCCTTACAGTTTGTAATATATGCAATGCATTTTTATATAATTTTTTTGCCTGAAAAAGTTTTTGAAGAGTTCTTAGTTATATTTGTGGCCAGAATACCTCACTACAGTGTGATATGATGCATCTTAATGTGATCTCAAATTTTGAGCTCAAAAAAGAAGATATTTTTGGATGTTTCTCTTTATATATGTATAACTTGGGCCACAAGTACCCAGTATTTTTTTTTACATTTTTAAAAACTTCTAAAGTGTCTGAAGTTTGGCCAATGTGTTCAGAGATAGGTGCTATTAATCATTCTCATGTTTAGAGGGCAAACACCTGGATGTCCAAAGTTTGGAAGAGCTGTCCGAAGTTAGGAAATTTGTTCCTAACTTCGGACACTTGAAAAAAAGAGAGGAAAAAAAACGAGTTTAGCGTGGCTAATTTTTTTATTATATGGATTCAGTAGGTACTGTCCCTGGCTACCACAGATACCAACAGGGATGAAATTGCACCATTTTACACAGAGTTATTCATTAAAACACATAAAAAGTGTCCGAAGTTAGGGTGTTTTACGGTACATCTTCGTGTCGCAATATTATTCTTTGATCGCTCTGTGTAAATACATTTTTTAAAATAGAATGTTGGTTTTGGCGTCATTTTAAAATTGAATTGTTGTACTTCATCTTAGTATATTCAAAAATGGAAAACAAAGAAAATAAAAAGTCAAAATGATGAGCTGAATTAAAGCGAAAACAAAAAATTTATACCTAGTCATACAATAATACTCAGCAAAAAAAAAAAACTAATAAAGATCTATAAATCTGGTTTAAACCATGCAAGGCTACAATAAATTACCTTTACAGTGAAACATAGTTTATGGTTATTTCAGCATTTTATTGCACTGTAAAGCAAAAGGAAATGCTGCACAATTTTTATGAGTCTCGGCTGCATATTCACTTCGCGATCTATTTCTTTGATCAGTCAGTGTAAATACACGTTTTATGATACAGTGCTGATTGTGGTGTCATTCTGAAGCTGAATGGTTGTACTTTATCTTAGTATGTTCAAAAAAAGAAAACAAAGAAAATGAAAAGTCAAATTGACGAGTTGAAGTTAGGTGAAAATAGAAAATTTTATTCCTTGCCATAGAAAAATATTCGACCATAAAAGCCTAATGAAGATATATAAATCTGGTTTAAACCAATCAAAAGTACAATAAGTTACCTTTACTGTGATATATAGATTATGGTTATATCTGCATTTTATTGCGTGGTAAAGTGAAAGGAAAAGGATTCACAATTTTTTGAGTCTCAGCAGCATATTCATTTCGTGATCTTTTTCTTTGATCGGTCAGAGTCAGAGTAAGTGCACTTTTTGTGATAGGATGCTGATTGTGGTGTCATTTTGAAGCTGAATGGTTGTACTTTATCATAGTATTTTCAAGAAAGGAAAACAAAGAAAATAAAAGTCAAAATGATGAGTTGAATTTGGAAAGTATTTTCAAGAAAGGAAAACAAATAAAATAAAAAGTCAAAATGACGAGTTGAATTTGGAAAAAAACAAGAATTTTATATCTTGCTATTGAAAATATTCATCAAGAAAAAAAGTTATATAAATCTGGTTTAATCCCTTGGCTGCTGCAAGCATCTGAGAAGGACCAGTTGACAGACTGCTACAAACCTCTCAGAAGGCTCTTAACGAATGTTAACGGAAATAGCCGCACCAGGGCATGACTTAGCTCAGAGCTTTCAGCAGACTAGGGGTTAAACCATGCAAAACTACAAAACTGCTGCCTGCCATGCACCAAGCAAACATTTTGTGACAACAAACTTGAGTCTCTTTGTTATGATACATAAATGCGATTTATGGTGAATATTTTACAAAAGTATCTTAAAATGACGCATAAATGAGTCATCGGAATCTTTGAGGTTGGATTTGAAATGACTCTAATATGCATCATTGGAATCTCAAAGTGTTAACAGGTATCAAGAACACCAAGGAGTGCATAGGTGGCAGTCCTCATGCATGTTCATCGAGGAAAGGAAAAGAAGGTTCTGTTGGACCAGGCGGTGGCATATTACCAGGATCTCTGCTAAGAGTGACTGCAGTGAAGGCAACATGCCCATATCATTCACTGCTTGGCTGCTTGACCCTGGCATCCTGCACAGAATCAGCAACAGAGTGTCCAGTGACTTGGATATGGATGACCTTGGATTTTGACCAGTTTGTAGAGCCCTCCCTGACCTTGAAGGCTTCCTGCAGGAAGCTGAGTCAGATGAAACCCAATAAGCCTCACACAAGCACTCACCTTGTCTACCATTCCAAGCTCTGCTTGGATAGGTCCTTTGTAGTTTTAGTAGTGTACCTTCATTTTAATACATATTATGGTAAGTAATCCTGTGGATTGCCATCTACTAAATATACAAAAGTGCCAGATTCTAGTCTGTGCCTAGATTGGAGGGGGTCAGAAGTCACATAAGAGTAGTAGTCACAAACCCCAGAAGCAGTTAGCTTTTTCCCATAGGTTTAGTTCTTCAAGTTTTTTGAGTTTGCAGGTCACGGATAGTTCCAGAACTAAGTAATCACAGATAATGAGACCCCTCTCTATATCCTTTACCATGTAAACTATAAGTTGTTCTTGCTGTGTTGATTTTGATGAGATTGGAAACTTCATAACTAAGAACTAGAAATTTATCTGCATTCCACATAAGGCATGTTATTTTCTAGTGATTTTTGATTGATGGGAACTACATGATGTTTGGTATTTACTATTACATGAAAATTGAGCAGTATGGGAAAAATATGATGTTATTCTCATATCAACTCTGCAGTGTAAATTGCCAGTATGTACAGTAATTCAGTCTTTTTTTTTTTTTTTTTTTTTGCCTGCAGCACACCAGCATGAAGTTGCACTGCAGCGAGTACGTCTGAACTATGAGGAGGAGGAGGTTCCAGGAGAGGCAGTGCAGACGTGGCAGCTGATGATCACACGACCGCATGCCAGGATTGACTCGAACATCCTCCACAGTGGCATCAAACAAGGTCCTCTTGCTAAATTGAGTTTTGTTCTATACTTGTAGAGAATAAGACGAAGGCCATAGGGAAATTTAGGTAATAAATCCTGAGTGGCCATGACTTCACCATGTCTGAGAAACTCCACCCTTCACTGGTAACCCCTTTGCTGTTTGTGAACAGGAATTGATGGAGTGTGTGGTGAAATGCTGAAGCATGGGGGAGAGATAGTAATAGAATGGATGTGGAAGGTGTGCAGATTGGCTTGGGAGGAGGGTAGAGT